>PVKC010031980.1:0-14385 GCA_004027635.1 Crocidura indochinensis | reverse complement strand
TTCTCCCATTCTGTGGGTGGCCTTTGTATCCTAGTCCCTATTTTCTTTGAGGCACATTCTCAGTTTAATGTAATCCCATCTCTGCTTCCACTTGTTTGGACAGTGCTGTTTTCTCCTTGGAGATGCCTTCAATCTTAATGTCATGGAGTGTTTTACCTATATGTTCTTCTATATACTTTATGGTTCAGGTCTGATATCAAGGTCTTTAATCTATTTGTATTTGACATTTGTGCGTGGTGTTAGATAGAGGTCTGAATTCGCTCTTTTGCATGTGACTGACCAGTTGTGCCAACACCACTTGTTGAAGAGGCTTTCCTTGTTCCATTTTGTGTTTTTTTTACCCTCTTTATCAAAGATTAATTGACTATATGTCTGGAGAACAGTCTCTGAACAGTCTATTCCATTGATCTGAGGGTCTGTCTTTATTCAAATATCATGCTGTTTTAATAACTATTGCTTTGTAATACAATTTAAAGTTGGGGAAAGTTATGTTTCCCATCTTCTTTTTCCTAAGACAGTTTTTGAGGCTCCTCTAAAAGCAAGAGAAAGAGGAAAGTATCAGTCCCCTCTGCCCTGTTCCTAGCTCCTCATTCTATCCTTCTGGAACCTTCTTTAGTTTTAGGGGAGAAATCACTCTTTGCAGGATTTGGGCAATTACATAATCTGTTTTAGGCCCAGATTAGTCACATGCACGGCAAGTAATCTCCTGGCTGATCCCTCTCCCCAGTTCTGGGAACCCTGTTTCTCTCAGAGGTGCTGTGGAAGGAAAAAGGACCTGTCTCTCTTGCCCTGGAGCCTCAGGAAGTTTCTGATCCCACTGGTCCCGTTGTTCCCAAATAACTTCTTTCTTGTCTATTGCCTGGTCAATATTCTACTTATCAACCATTCTGTATTCCTCTACATAAATGGAGGCCGGAGCCAGAGCAAGAGCACAGCAGTTAGGGCAATTGCCTTGTGGGTGGCAGACTCCGGTTTGATCCCTGGCGTTCCATTAGGGTTCCCCCTGAGTCTGCCAGGAGCAATTTCTGAGTGCAGAGGCAGGAGCAACCCGAGTACTGTCAGATGTGGTCCCAAAAACCAAAGAATAAAATAATGATGATGATAATAATAAAATAATAATAATAATAATAATAATAATAATAATAATAATAATAATAAATAGAGGCAAACCCTTAAAGGAACATGGAAATTTCCACATACCCTTCCAGGCCACGGCTTCACTCCCCTCTAAATGTCTTGGAGCGAAAACATGCAGCCCTGGCAATCTGCAGATGGTGGCTGCATAATTTCTTTTGTGCAGGGATTTCATTGCAAAGGAGACTTCTCGCCTCAGAGAAACACAAACTGAGTTGGCTCCATGCAGTAATTCCCTGAGATTGTCCCTGAGACGGTTCCTGAGATCCTTGGCCGGCACTCGGAAGCACTCAGTTTAATGAACCACAGTTTTTGCTGTGAAATTCCCGAGCACTGGGGTAGACCAGTACTCCCGGGTGACCAACCCTCCTCTCGCCTTGCACCCGACCCTTTGCATTCTGTGTCCCTTTCTGCAGGCCTGCGAGTTGCTCTCCAACCCACCTGAGCTCCCGTGCATGTGCCTGGCTCAATCACCTTGGACTCCACTGTGCTGACTCTGATGCTCCAGGCTGAACATCGCTGCCGTTGACTGTCTACTGTGGTCAACGCAAAGGTGCCAGTCTCCCTTCATGTCCAGCGCTTCTGGGTTTCCTTGCTTTGGATTTTCCCAAATTTCCCCCAGAAAGTCTCATATTCTCATGTTTTCACTCTGACCCTGAGATCTCAGAGCACCAGATGGGAGTGCAGAAACACTCCTTGATGGGGCTCTGGGGCCTCTCCCCTGCCCTACAGGAGCAGATGGATGAAGTTGCCTTTGGGAGTACTGAAGGTCACATACTGATTGATCTAAGGCCGAAGTGGGGTGGAACCCCACTCAGGACATGGCCCACTGCTGACAACATCCGGAAGCTACTGTTTGTCCTTTGCTACTAGCTTGCCACTTGCTTCTAGAAATATCCACCCATACAAGAGGGAGGCAGGATCAAGGCTGAGAATGAGGTGGATCTTGGGGAGTTGCTAAGGCCTTTTTTTGACGCTTCCATCGACAGTGGGGCAGGGGATCAGCCTGGTCGCTCCCTGCCTCAATTTCCTCATTGTGAAGGAGGCACCAATCGCTCAGGCTCCTTGGGATATTGCAGGAAGGAATTATGGCACAGCAGCAGAGTGGGGGGAGGAGGAAGAAGAGCAGGAGAGGAGGAAGAGGAGGAGCAGAAGGAGGAGGAAGAAGAAGAGGACGGGGAAGAGGAAGAGGAGGAGGTGGAAGAAGGGGAGATGGAAGAGGAAGAAGGAAGAAAAAAGAAAGAAGAAAGAGGAGGAGAGGAAGAGGAGGAGGAGGAGGAGATCAGTAAAAGGAGACAGGGAGGAGAGAAAAGGAGGGAGAAGGGAAGGCTTAGAGTGGAGAAAGAAAAGAAAAGTAGAAATATGAAAGAGAAAAGAGAGGAGAGGGAAAAAGCTGAAAGAGAAAGGAGAGAAGAGGGGAAGAGATGAGAGGTGAGGATGAAGGGAGGAGGGGTGGAGGAGGGAGAAGCCTCAACTCTGCAGCATCCGCACCTGCGCAGAAGCAGAGCAGTGAGGCTGCTCAATGCAGCTGCCGGGAGGTGCTGGCTGCAGTGCAGAGCTCCGGAGCTCCCAGTGCTGGACTGGAAGACAAACACTCTTGCAAAGTGGAAACACACTTTTATTTCCTAAGGGCCCTGCAATCAAGGCAGAAGCTGTTACTTGATCGCATAATTAACCTTAGGAATAGAAGTGTAAACAGCACAATTCATGAATTTGTTAATTGGTCTTCCCTGCTACTGATATTAGCCCAAGTTCAACTCTCTTTCTCCTCTGTTAACTGTCTGAAATAGGAAGTTTGCTCATTTGGATTCCTCCCGGGTACAGCGACGGGGAAAAGAGTGAAATAGGCGGTTGGAGCCATTTGGGAATATCCCACAGGTAACTGACTTTTTTCCTTGGAGGTGACCGGGCACGACTGGAGGCAGCTTCCCTGGCAGATGTGGACTCTGCAGACTTCCACTCTGGGCACCTATTAGCCAGATTGCTGGGGACTGAAGTGGGAGGCCACCCCCTAGGCACTGGAGACATAAAACACCCCAGAATGCTGTTTGGCAGTCATGCATCCAACTTCCGTCTAATTTAGTTCTAATTTATTTTCTACATTGCCTTGGCTCCTTCACTTAGCAGAGAAGCTCAAACACAGTGTGTCTGTCTGCTCAGCCCTGGGAGGAAAGGGCGGGCGGGGGCAGGGGTGTCTCTGGCCACCCATCTCCAGAATCTTCCACCTCTAACGCATCACATTCCTCAAAGCAAGAGCCATGGGAAAGATCCAGGTAATGCTCCCTTGGCCTGGCAGCGAAACAGCCAGAAGGGGGGTGTTCTTTACATGACTGAAACCCAACTACACTCATATTTGTAATCAAGGTGTTTAAATAAAGATAAAAAAAAAAAGAAGAAGGAAGGTTTCCCGGCAGTGCCCAGGCCTTGTGGCCTATTTCAACAGAACCAACAGAACCTCAGCTTTCTGATGTTGGCATTTAGGGGTTTTCTTGGTTTCTGTTTGTTTGTTTGCTTGTTTTGTTTTTGGGGGGGGGGGAGGCATACCTACTGGAGGATAGGGTTTACTACTGGCTCTGAATCTTTCCTAGTAGTGTTGAGGACCAGATGGGGTGCCTGGGGTTGGACTCTGATTGCTATATGCAAAGAAAAAACACCTTACCCTGTCCTCTCTCAGGCCCTAGGAATTAGTTCTTAATTCCCTGAGGTAGTAGAGCTGCTACTACTAGCAGATGAAATTGTAGATGAAACTCATGAATAGTCACTTAAGATCTCAGAAAACAAGGAGGGTGTCCACTGATCTCAGCGGATAAGTGATCTGATCTGAGTCTCAAATGGGAGAAACTTGCTGATCCTCTGGATGTGCAAGGACACCTTTAGGAGTCTGCATTTTTGGCTGTTTTGTTTGTTTTGCCAAACCTGGCAATACTCAGGAGTTATTCGTGGCTCTGTACTCAGGTATTACTCCTGGTGGGTACAGGGGGCCATATGGGGGGCTGGGAATCAAACCCAGGCCAAGCACATGCAAGGCAAAAACCCTCCCTGCCGTGTTACTTTTGGGAATCTGGCTGAGTAAGGAAGGCCTGGCCAGAAGCCTCAAGAAACTCACCCAATGCCAGTGCTGGGCCCCAATTCTTGAAGCTTTCATTCTCCACAGTCTCTTTATAACAAGCTATCACTTTCTTACTGTTTTTTTTCTTTTACTTTAGATATTATTAACTTCTAATTATAGTAGATGAGGATTTAACTCTTTTCCTCCACCTCCTTCCCCTCCCCAACAGTTTAGCAACATTGCTCATCCGTATTTACATTTTTATGGCTACATAAATATGGTAAACTCGCAGAGCTAACATTGCTATGCATTTTAAATTAATAATTGCCTCATTTTTCTCTGTGGCAGAGCTTTTAATATATTGAAACATTTTCAGTTTTCTAAACATTGTATGCAATGTCCTCCATGCTCAAGTTGTCTTTCAGTGTGCCCTCATGGGAGTGACAAGACACTGTGCTGGGACCCAGAAACTTTTCTAAAGCTCCTGCTGCTGACACCCCACCAAGAGTCTCATAACCAAAAAACCAGCTCTTTCATTGTAGCAGACTCCACCCCCTGTCCTGGCTCAACTTCCATTTTGTGCAAACTCTGTTGACCCCTTTTGTCATAATTTCTTCAAATTTCTAAAGTGTTTGTGAAGAGCAGTGTTTAGAAGTTAGATAATATTCTTTCTTCCTCTCTTCTTTTATTAGTAATTTAGCTAGTTATGCAATTCTAAGTTGGGAAGAAGCTAAGAATTCTGACTTCTATATTCTAGCATCTGACATTGCTACTGAAAAGCTTATAGTTTTGGGGCTGGAGTGGTAGCACAGCGGTAGGGCGTTTGCCTTGCATTCGGCTGACCCAGGATGGATCTGGATTTGATCCCTGGAATCCCATCTGGTCCCGCCCCCCCAGCCAGGAGTGATTTCTGTGTGCAGAGCCAGAAGTAATAACTCCAGGGTCGCAGGGTGTGGCCCCCAAACAACAACAACAACAACAACAACAAAATAGTTTCCAATGAAAAGCTCAGTCTGATTCTTGAAGTTTCCAGAAATTTGTAGGGCTTCTTTTTAGCCCAAGTGTTGCAAAATTTCATAATGAATCATGGCATGTAACTTATTGAGAGGTTCCCTGTATTTCAATTCTGTTAATTTTTCTTATAATAATTTAAAAATAATTTCTTCCATATTTTTGAAATCATGGACACTTGGATGTTACATGTCCCAGACTGACCCCCTAAGTTTCTTACATTTTCTCAGAATTTCCATCTCTTATTCTACCTTTGATTTCCTCAACTTTTATTTGATATTGAAGCTTTTCTTCAAAAGAAAAAAAAAAGAAAAGGAAGTCTTATTACATTTCAGTATCTATGAGGACTTTTAAAAAACTTCATCCTATTTCTGTATTAAAAGATACAGTGTTTTATCCCTGAATACTATAGTTCTTTTTCAAAGCTTATCTCCCGGATTTTGGTGAGAGGGAGGTAGGCTTAGTCTTTCAAATTGAAGATTTTCTTTGCTGTTTGGTGATACTTACTGGACATGCTTTCATATTTTAGACATTAAAAAGTGGACAGGAAATTGTGGGGAGGGGTATCTTGAGGCAGTGTCTCTGTATAAGAGTTGCTAAGGATGGGATGGTAGAAGCTTCCTTAGAGGAACCTGTCCAGAGCCATATGGAGTATTTCCTTCCTGGTTTTCTCTGGGGAAGATGTGAGTTGGTCTGGGGAAAGGAATGAGTTAGCACATCTCCACCCTTCCACACCTCCCCATTCTGCCTCCTCTTGTGCACTATTTGGATCACCAAATTCTCCTACATGGCATGTGTATTGATGGGAAGCTGGGGGTGGTCCACAATGGAGCTACCCTGGCTTTGAAATGCAAAAATGTGGCAGACACCCACCCCCCATGTACCCATCCTGGTTATACTCCATGTCTCTCCTGTACCAGGTCCTAGTCGGGACAAGCTCACACATCCCTCTGTTTTGGGGGGCACTTTGGAACCTGGTTTCCAGTGACTGACACATCCACTGCTTCTTCCCACCGAAGCTGCTGAAGAATTTTCCAACCTAACTCTCCTATTCCCCTTGGGGGTTGCCTTCATTATTATTATGTAAAGAGGTCTTTGGAGAGAAAGAGATGCTATTTTAATATTTTTGGTTTGGTGCCCATACCTGTCAGTGCTCATGAATTAGAATGACTCATCACTCAGGATCACTCCTGGCAAGGCTCAAGGGATTATAATGGGTACCAGGGATCAAACCCAACTCAGCCATGTGCAAGTTAAGTGCCCTACTTGGTAGGTACTTGCTATACTATTGCTGTTTGATGAGATGCTCTGAAACTAGACTGCAAATTACCTTCTCACTGGGGTGTCTACTCCTATGTTCTCTGATACATTTGGGACAAAGTTTGAGCTTTATGATGGAGAAGCTTTCAGATCTCCTCTTCCAGATTAAGCCTGAAATGATGACCTGAAACTCACCATCCCCTCTTCACTGTCCATGGGTTTAGTGAAGAAACTCAATGACTTCTATTCACTGAGCATGTTAATAGCCAAGACCCTGCCAGGTGTTTCTAGAATGCTGCTCAGCTGCAAAGGATAAATGTTTCAGAAAGGTTTTCATTTTAACGCTCCAATCACACAAGTGGATGCAATGGAATTTAAATTGGGCCACCAAGACAATAGGGCTTTGTGACTGAACCCAGTTTGATCCTTGGCACCGTATATGGTACCCTGAGCACTACCAGGAGTAATCTCTGAGCACAGAGCAAAGAGTAAGCCCTAAGGATTGCTGAGTATGACCGTTAAACTAAAGCAAACAAAACCATAAATGCAACTGTCTTTTTTTTTTTTTTTGGGTCACACCCGGCAGTGCTCAGGGGTTACTCCTGGCTCCATGCTCAGAAATTGCTCCTGGCAGGCACGGGGGACCATACGGGGCACCGGGATTTGAACCGATGACCTTTTTGCATGAAAGGCAAACGCCTTACCTCCATGCTATCTCCCGGGCCCTGCAACTGTCTTTCTAAATAATAATTGTGATAGTGACTTGTACATCTTCATTGCTTAGTTTACTACACATCAGTAACTTCTGTGTGTTCCCTCATCTTTAAAATGGTTCTAATAATAATATACCAGGATGGTTAGATGAAATGAATGACTTAAAAATACTTTTAACCATGCTAAGTTTTATAGAATGCCATGGCATGAGCCTCTAGAGTTTATTCCTGTTAACAGTCACGGCCCTTTAAGGAATATGCAGTATATATTCCAGCACTCCGCTAAGAGCATGTCATACAATGTCTTGTGTAATCTCCATAACAGCGTCCTCTTGATAGATGAGGATATTCTGCCGAGGGAGGTCCAAGGGGATTTTCCTTGAAATGGATGAAACTAAGCTCAAGATCTTTGTACATATTCCTGGAAGAGGCAAAGGGTGGTGGGAGTTGTAGTTTGGGTGAGAAGACTCCAAACTGCAATACTGCAATCAGAAGCACTTCTATTAAGCAATTCTGGTAATTGCCTAAAGAGAGCTTAGAAAGAAGGAATCTACATTTTCAAGTATTCAGTAATTTGCTTTAATCTTAAGCATTCTAAATGTTCACTTTAGGATCTCACGTTGTAGATTTTCTTTTTTTAAAGAGGGTCCTTAAGTTCATAAACTTCAGGTTCTCCAAACCCAGATCTGACCCTTATCAAAGGTTCATATAATTCAACTTTCAACCTCTGAACTGAACTGAGGCTTGGCCTGGTTAAGGTAAAGTGTTCCTACACTGTACAATATTCAAGAGCATCTCTGAAGCACAGAGTGCGGACAGACAATATTGTCTTGCTGGGTACATTTAGGAAGATATGGTAGGGTCTTAATGGTGCTTTGTCAATACAAGCTTTAAGTTCTACCAATACCGATCTTATGGGAAATAGGATGCCTTATATAATCTGTGAGCTTTCCTAAAAAAGGGAATAAATGGGACCAGAGAGATAGAATAAAGATAGGGCGTTTGCTTTGCACGCAGCCAATCCAGGATGAACAGTGGTTCAAATCCTGGCATCCCATATGGTCCCCCATGCCTGCCAGGAGTGATTTCTGAACGCAGAGCCAGGAGTAATCTGAGTGCCTCCAGGTTTTACACCGTCCCCCCCCCAAAAAAAACAACAAAAAGCAAAAAAGTGTATATAACTATTTGTATGAGCAGGCAGAAGTAGGGATCAAACTCACACATGCGAGGGAAGGACTTTTCTGCGGAGTTACACTCCTGGCCTGGTGATCAAATTTCTATTGGTCTGTTATGTCAGAATATGAGATTTGTAAGAGCGATTTCCACTTTTTCTTGGGCAGAGCCAATGAAATGAAATCCCAAGATAAACAATGATCATAGGTTTTTCCAAAGCAAAGAATGGAACATCAAAATGTCCACTTCATGTTTCCATGCCCTTAAGAATCCTGGAGAGAGTCAGCTCATCTGAACAGATCTGCTATTTTTATACCCAACAGCAAGCTGAAAAGAGGCCCAGTTTTCATTTGAATCTTCCTAGGAGCCTGATCTAGTGGTTAAGACTTGATGCTTTTGGGAAAGGTGTGTTTGTAGTGCATTCTCAGATTTTGGTAGTTTCTTTTCCAGAAGAATCTTTGAAATTACCTTTAGATATCTGGAGTCTCCTTCACCTGAAAAGAGGTAGGGTAGCAATGAAGCTGGCCAGGACCTTGTTCCCTTGGGGTACCACTAGGATTTCTTTCTGGCTGTGACAAGCTGGCCAGAGAACACTGCCAGGTTGACTTTGGCAGCCACTGTGACATGGGAACATGGGGGACACAGGAATATCCTCCTCAGACGAGGCCACTGATCATCACAAAAGACTCAGATCTCCTCAGACCACCATGGACCCTTTACATGGCCCTTTCTTTTTGCTCAGATGAAGGAAAAGGCTTCAAGAGTTTAGACTCAGTGAAGACAAGACATTTCTAAGCTCCAGGATGTTCTTGCATAGGTAGGTGTTGTGTATGTAAACATTTTAATGGGATTATTATATTACTGACCCTACCCTGATTGGTGATTGTGCCCTACCCTGGGGTGTGACCTGGCATTCTGCTCCCACCGGGCATTTGCCTTGCACGAAGATGACCCAGAACAAACCCCCGCGTCCCATATGGTCCCCTGAGCCTGCCAGGGGCAATTTCTGAGTGTGTTTTGGACTGGGTGTGACCCCAAAATAAAATAAAATAACAACAACATAAAGAATGCCATGACTGATAAGCCATATTATTGATTATATTTAAGAAAAGAATCCAAAGATAAAATGGTAGCAATGACCTAAATGTTCATGTTCCACTGTGCATACACACATGAGACCTGGAGGAGTGATTAAAACCCAGACTGTCGAAGAGCATTTGATGATGGGGATATTATTACACATTGCTAAGTGAGGCAAGCAGGTTCCAGAGCAGGGATTTGGTCAAATCCATATTTGATGTATGCAATTTCATGCAAATTTATGCATAGGAAAAACTAGTAGTGTGTTACTCTCAAATGTTAATGGTTATTTCTGGATGACAGGATTACAGGTGGCCATTCATTTTCTTTTGTGCCTGTCATTATCATCAGAAAACTTTTTCTTTCTGATGATTGTTTCTGTAATCAGAAGAAACAACCTGGGGGGAATAGGAATAGTGAGGTCCTGTGCAGGATGGTCGGGTCAGCTGTGGCCAGGCCAGGACTCAGCCAGGGCTCTAGAGGCCATTTCTGAGATGCCAGCCAACAGTACTGAGCTCAGTCCGAGCTGACCTGGGTTTTCAAAGGATTGTCAGCTACCCCAAGAAGCATTCCACACTTCCTGAGCTGGGTGCACCCAGCCCCACTACTAATAGTGTTTCATTGTCTCCAGTTGGTCTGCATATTCTTCTCCCAGAGACCTACCTCAGATGCCCAAGTAAGAGTTCACTGTCTTAGTTTTTTTGGGTGTGTGTGCGTGTGTGTGTTGGGGCTTCACATAGTGGTGCTCAAGGCTTATTCATGGCTCTGTGCTCAGGGATCACTCCTGGTATGGCCATATATGATACCAGGGATCCAATCAGGGTTGGTCGAATGCAAAGCCAGAGGCCTATCTACTATACTATCTCTGGCCTCTAGGAACTCCGTCTGTCTCTCACTCTGTCTCTCTGTCTCTGTCTCTGTCTCTCTCTCTCTCTGTCTCTCTCTCTCTCTCTCTCTCTCTCTCTCAAAGGTAGAAAAGTTTCTTGGAAAGTCTGAGCACATTTTTGAATAGAATTTTGAAGTGAGCGAGATTGTGTCTGAGTGTGTGTGACTATGTATGTGTGTATTTGTGTGTATGTGTATATGTGTGTATGTGAGTCTCTGCGTATGTATGTGGGTCTCTATGTGTATGTGTTAATGTGGCTGTGTGTAGGGGATTTTCACCAAGTTTGTGATGCTCTTCACAGATTTCCAGGACTAAATGGTCCCCCACTTCTCCTCACCTTCTCCCCATAGTTACTGCTCCTCCCACCTAGCAATACCAAAGAACCCCTGAATGAACCCCTCCATCACCCCCTCTCTTCCAGGCCATAACAGCAACTATGGTGAGGTTTCCTCCCCAGAAAGTTCAGCCCATCCACTCCCTGCTCCAAATGTCCCAATATAAGAATGTTGCTTGACCCTGGGACTCCCCTAAACCCATAAAATTAGTACACTAGGCAGAGAGGTGGGGCTGTCCTATGTGGGAGCAGAAGAACCAGACCTCCCAGACTGGAAGGAGAAGATAGAGTCTGAGTCTGCATCAAGCACTGGAGATACCCCGAGACATACTACCCAGATCTAAAGTCACTTTACCACCTACTATGTGTGTGCTGATCACCTAGCCCCACAGGTGTAACCCCCCTAGTCACCCTGTCTCCCACCCTCCCAAGGAACTTTTCACCAGATGAAGAAACTGAAAGTGAGAATTCAACAGAGCACAAATAAGATGCTGTAGATGGCTTTGTCCCTACTCTCCTCTTCACAGACCTCAGTCTAACTCATATTCCTTTCCATGATCTGTTTTCTCCCATGTTTCCACAGCGAGCACCTGGCTGTCCAGTGGTTCCCACTGCAGCTCTGGGCATGAGTGCAGCTTGACTAGGCTAATGCTTGGGATCCCTGGTTCCTTTTCTGGTTCTACAGCATAGAATGACCCAACTGCCACGTTTCCACCACGTGACCCCTTTGTATTTATTCTCTCTGACCTGGCTGCTTCCCCTCCCAAGTTTCCTGCCCAGTAAAGGCACCATTTCCTGAGCTCCCTCCAAGTGAGGCTTAGTCCTGAAGCTCTCTTGTGGCCACAGGAGGAGAGACTATGTGCAATTTCAGGGCCATACCTCCCCGCACTTGACTCCTGTAGGCTGGATTTGGAGTATCACTTTTTGGGTGCCAGGTGAAGCAGAGCCTCATGGTCTAATCCCAGGGGATTGGGCAGACATGGGTCTGGAAGTGAATGCCAACAGAGTAAACAATTCACACACAATTATGAAGATAAAACAGGCTCAGGGACTTCCACTGCACGCTTCCACTTCTAGATCTAAGACAGCAAGCAGAAAGTTCAGTAGTGGGAAATTGAATCCACAAGCAATTTCTCCCTAAGATCCTGGGGTTTTTATTGGAAACTCAAAGACCATTCCCAGAGGAGAACAGGTGGTCTAAGACCCTAATCTCCTAATTCAGCCAGCACACTGGGTTACTCTAAAAGATGTATTTCCTCAGAAACCAGTACCAGGAGAGAGGTAGAGAGGAAGGTATGTTTGTGACAAGGTCTACAGGTATGTCCCTATCTACCTGAACACAATCAATCAGTTTCAGCAGCTTAGGGAGAGACAAGCTTCCCAGAAATGGCTCACAGTGTCATTTCTTTCTAGATCCAAGAATGTGGCTCAAGAGAAAAGGTCTTTCAAGGGGCCTTTGAAGGTGACATACAACTCTTGGAAGTCTCCCTGTAAATGATGGAACTTGTTTTGAAAATCCCCGAGAAAGAGTACTGCTGAAAAGCTTGTTACCTGGCCAAGGCCTCACTTCCCAAATAGGGTTGCTGACAAGGGCAAGGCATCCCTCCAAATGCTACCTACATGTCAGCAGGAAAGCCTTGGAGCGGCCTTATAATTCCTTTTAGAGCTTTCAGACCTTCACTTCCCTAGGCCTACAATACGTAGGTGGCTAAGATTCCCTCCTTTCCAAATACTTGAACTTGGGCTCTCTACCCCCAAACACACTAAACTCGCTTGGAAAAGTCCAAAGTATGGCCAGAGAAAGAGGTACTATTTTGATGGAAGTCTTGAGGATGGTTCCCCAAAACCGTGGAGATGATGGACCAGGCACCACTTCTCCCTATGTATCTGTCAGCATTAGGAGACTCTGGTATTTTGGAACTCAAAGTATCCCACAAAGGGCTGCCCATGACTCTAGCACCCCAGACTTCTCTCTCTCCTCTTACCTTCGCCCACATCCCCACTCTCTTTTGTTCTCCTTCTGGCACAAGGAAGGCCCAATAGCAACCCTTGTGGTTTTTATGATGGTGCCTAAAAGCTGTTGCTTCATCAGGAAAGATCTCCCAGTCCTACCAGCACTGACATTGACTGGCCTAAGCCATAGACGGTCTCTGAGAGGATGGAGAGGCTGCAGCACACAGGACATTCTTTCTTCATCTGATGCCTCCATTCCCTGAGGTAGAGTGTCAGTGTTGCAGAGAGAAACGTCTTCTAATGTCCTGGATCATTAAAATCCAATAATCTCTTTGAAATGGCTTAGCTGCTTCCCGTGAGGAGATAAAGTAAATAGACCAGCCGGCCTGCATCTGCTGGACAACGCATTGATGTGGCATTTCTTTTCTTTCCTTTCTTTATTTTTTTCCCCAGCAACTACATCTTCCTTCAGGCTGATACATTGATGCCATGTGGGTGGCATGTAATATTGGTAATTAAGTCCTGTTATCCTGATATTATGAGCAGAATAAGAAATGGCAGTGATGTGAGAGGAGAAGGGAGAGATTTGTTTTTGTGATTTTTTTTAAGTCGTTTTCATCAAAGATTTTTTTTTTAGATCACAGGTAGTTGACAGAAGGCAGAGAAAACCAAATCTTCTGCCGGGAAGGATTCTAAAGAATCCTACAGGGTGACACTTGGCTTTGCTGGATGCCCAGCGGGTTGAAGAAACTCGCTATTGGAGTTGCCCAGACCTGCAGCTTTATCTGAGCTCAAAGCTTCATGTCTGTGGAACCTTGGGCAAGTCGCTCACCTTCTGCAACTGTCAGGGTGCCTTTGACTGCAAAAAAGAATTGGAATTGAGGAAAAATGAAAGATTTCCAATAGGATTAACACTTTCTTCTTCCCTCAGGGGCTGTGTCTCGGAGCCCCCTGTGCAGCCTGCTCATGGCATTCCCCTTCTCTCTGCCTGTCTAGACTGTCCTGACCACCCAGAGCACAGACTAGGTTGCATAATTAAGAAATTTTTACAGACTGAAGGGTTTTCTGGGAAGTAGGATAGAACTATTTGTCTATGGCTAGGGAAAGACCAGATTCCTTCTAATGTTTTCCTCTACCAGGCTACTACATGGACTGCCTGGTCAAGCTCTCTGATCCCAAGTTGTAGTTCAATGCTGGGAATCCCACACAGACAAATGTAAACACTTAGTAACATCGGGAGAGGGCCCTGCCGTGGCTCAGCAACAACAAATACCCTGGAAGTTTTTTGGAAGCGCAGTATGACCTTCTATTTATTGCCAGAAGTGGATCACATGCCTACCTCTATGCCAATCACTGTTCAAGAGAATAGAGGCATCCACTGTCATTGGTTCCTATCATTTAGTCTCCACCCCTCCCTCCTCCTAAGGTGGTGACAGTAACTTGAAAAGTTTATGACTATAAAAACAAGTGCAGGTTTTTGTTTTGTTTTGTTTTTGGGTCAAACCTTGATACTCAGAAGTTACTCTTGGTTTTGTGCCCAGAAATCACTCCTGGCAGGTTCGGAGGACCATATGGGATGCCCGGAATCCAACCACCGTCTGTCCTGTGTTGGCTGCCTGCAAGACAAATGCTCTACTGTTGTGTTATCTCTCCAGCCCAAGTGCAATAAGTTTTTTTTTTTTTTAAGTAAAACCAGGATAGTGTTAGAAAGGAGGAGGATGGGGCCCGGGAGATAGCATGGAGGTAAGGCGTTTGCCTTTCATGCAAAAGGTCATCGGTTCGAATCCCGGTG
>PVKC010031979.1:0-14394 GCA_004027635.1 Crocidura indochinensis | reverse complement strand
GTTTCTTTGAAGGAATTTTAAAGCAGCTCCACTAAGCCAACACAATCATATCCAAGTGGCATAAGCTTTAGAGGAATAAAAACATCAGGGCTGGGATAGAGTTCAAAGAAGTACCAACCTGGGGTGTATTCCTGGAGAGAGGGGAGTGGAGGGAAAGAGAAAGAAATAGAGCAGAGGAGAGGTAAGAAACAGAGTATAAACATTTCTGGGGTCTATGAGGGGCTATTTGGAAAAAATAACTCTACTCTGGATCTTTATCTAGAAGCTTCTAACCAAAATTTCCCCACCTATAACAGAGAAAGTTTACAAATTATCCAAACCACCATCTTCAGGAGGCCTGGTGGGAATCACTGGATTGATTGCTCTCTGTATTACTTAGACAATTTTTCACACAGACTGTGAAAAGCTCAGTCATTTTCAGTGAAGCAAGAACAACTATATTAGAATGCTTTTACAAAGCAGGAAAAATCACCAACATTCCAAGATGACAGCAACAGGATGAATATTCAGTCTAAAATGATTGAGAAAGAAAACTTTTACCTTCTTTTACATTAAGGCCTCTTTTGCTGAACTACTCTGCCTTGTGACTCCTTCCCTTGGCCATCATTATCTAAGCTTTCATGACCCCATCCTGCTTTTCCTCTCTTGAAGAATCCTCCAACCAAACTTTATCCTTCTTTGGAAGTTTTGGGATGCTAATCTGAACAGTCCATGCCCCAAACTATGTCCAATTCTCTGATCCAAAATAAAAGGGCTTTGCCTTAAAAAAAAAAAAACATATCTTTCTGAACAATGATTCTGGGAGATGTCTCCAGAGATCTGACAAAGACAGCCATGCTATCATGTGACTGACAAACTTTGTTAGTGGCCTAAATTATTTTATAAGAACTAAAGATGGATTCATGCCTAGGATAAAATACTAACTTCTCGATGGGAACATCTAAAGCTTAACTATCCCAAGCATTTAGCAAGGACAAGGCATAAAAAGAAAAAAGGTGGACAAAAAAAAGTATTTGGGGTTGATTAGATAGGGAGGGAAGCAGGAACATCCTTGGAAGAAAAGCCTTGAAGGAAAAACCTTTGAGAAACAGGGAACAGTCATGGCAGGCCTCAGCAGGAATGTTTTCATGATTCAGCCCTTAGTTTTGTCTTTTGAAGGACTTTTCTCCTCCTTCCTAATTTTGGCAGCATTCCCATAGTACCCCCTTTTGGCTGTGCCACCACAGTGAGTTTAGAAATAATGACACTTCATCACAAAAAGTATACCAAACATTCAGATTCATCTAAAATGTCAGTGAAAATAGTCTTGAAACAATCTATACCTTAAAATAAAAATGTATGGAAACATTTTTAGATTAGTATTGAAAGTTTATTGGAGTTTATTAAAGAATTTAAAAATCTCCATACAAATTTCACTAATGATGCAAAACCAGTGAGATTGAAAAATAATGAGTGTATGTATATATGTATATGTGTATGAATATGTATATATGTTCATTATACATACATATATATGCATAAATGCACATATATTAATATATTCATTTCATATATACATTCATGTATATATATGAATAGGATTGCTAAGTCAAATAGATATCACTATCTACTGTCCCTGAAGCACCTCCAAAAATAAGCCCTGCAACATCATGAAAAAATAAGTAAATTCCATTTGAAACATTTAAAAGAAATTGGAATAAATAAATGGCCTTCTTGCAGAAGAATTTCAACTAGCTATGAGAAATTAATTAGAAGAATGAAGTCAGAGTGATGGCACAGCAACAGGGCATTTTTATGCATTTATATGCAGCCAACCCAGGACAGGCACGGGTTTGATCCCCAGCATCCCATATGATTTCCTGAGGCTAGTTGGATGTATTTCTGACCGCAGAGCCAGTAGTAACCCCATAGCGCCTCTGTGTGTACTGCCCCAAGACAAAAAGAAAACAAAAAAGAAAAAACAAAGTAAAAAATAGTTAATCAGTTTTATATTACTAGAGCTTTAATAACTGATCTGGGAAGGTAACATTTTGTACATCGTATTACTCTATTAAAGAAATTAAATTAGGATTGGAACGATAGGGATTATGGCTTTTTTCTAATGCACGACCTACCTGGTTTTGATCACCGACATACTATATGGTCTCTGAGCCTTCCAGAAGCGATTTCTGAGTGCAGAGCTGCTGGATGTGGCCCGAAAGAAAACAACAACAACAACAATAACAATAATAATGATGATGAAGAAAGAAAATAAAGAAGAATATAAATTAATAGAATCTTATAGTATGAACAGCAGAGAATTCTGCTTCTTAAACATCTTCACTAATGGAACACATAAACAATTTTCAAACAGAAATAATTATGTTAATATTGTAATTAATCATGTAAATAATGATGTTGATATTATTATGCAATATTACTAAGAAATTCTTAATTTTGATAATACTAATAATAAGTATAAACTAGTTAACTACAAGTTCGTTTTAAAATGTGAGCTATTTATCCATATAATAGACACAAAGCAATACCAGCTGAAACCCAGGAAGATTATTAAAGGTTCACTATCTAAAATATAATGAATAAAGACAGGATATTTGTTAAGAAATGTCTTTAAAAATTCAAAAGAATTCAACTAAACAGGAATAAATAAAAGTACCCAAACATAAAAGATTAGAAAATGATTATATATATATATATATATATATATATATATATATATATATATATATATATTTTGTTTTGTTTTGTTTTGGTTTTGGTTTTTTGGGCCACACCCGGCGGTGCTCAGGGGCTACTCCTGGCTGTCTGCTCAGAAATAGCTCCTGGCAGGCACGGGGGACCATATGGGACACCGGGATATGAACCAACCACCTTTGGTCCTGGATAGGCTGCTTGCAAGGCAAACACTGCTGTGCTATCTCTCCGGGCCCCAGAAAATGATTATACTACTCATAAGCATGCAACATACATATATATGTGTTGTATATAATTGGTATGTAAATTTATTAAAATATCTGCCCATAAATTTGTAGATAAAATGTTTTCATGAATTATTTATGACATAACCATGGATTAAATAAATGTCAGAAAACTCTGAAAGACATTTTTCTAGAAAAACTCCGAAGTTATTAATTTCTATGCAATGCAATGATTAAAATATTCAAGATATTTAAATATGATTAAATGAAATTTTGAAATTATTGGTGATGATTACATTGACCTCTTAAAAGAAATAATTTATTCATATAAAAATAAAGAAATTTTGTTTATTTTCACTCTCCATCAAATCTACTCACAGTTTGTCT
This sequence comes from Crocidura indochinensis, assembly GCA_004027635.1. Classification (NCBI taxonomy): domain Eukaryota; kingdom Metazoa; phylum Chordata; class Mammalia; order Eulipotyphla; family Soricidae; genus Crocidura; species Crocidura indochinensis. The sequence continues at coordinate 11,089 of PVKC010031979.1, read as the reverse complement.
ATGCCATGCACATGTTCTCCAAACATCTGAAAAGTGTGAAAAACAAAGAGGATAAACAACACTTGCAGGTAAAATAGAAGTGAAAATGATCAACTCATTTAGTACTTTTTTGTACAATCCATTCTGTACTCTCTGGTATAGCATTAATGGAATGGTATCGCTTTTTTTTTCTTTTTCAAACTTTCCAACTCCTACTTAGGCCTGAGCATACTAATTTCTGAAGTCTACTTTTTATTTTTACTGTATTATTGATATTTTATCTTTCACCCCTAAGGTCATTTATATCCTGAAAACATCGTTCACTAAGATTTTTGCTATTGAGTAAAATTTTATTAATTAGTTTCTTACTGGATAAAATTCTAAGAATAACTTGATAAATATGTATAGGTAATTATCTATCAATATATCAACAGGAAAATAAGAAATTTATTACAATTTAATTACACTCTAAGAACAGGTTAAGTGATATTGAAAGGGCGCAAATCTTTATGATAGTTTTTCTATGCTGTTTAAATTTAAACATAGTATAATTTGTAGATGATGATACAAGATAGGAATAAAACAGACTCTGGATCTAAATCTGGTAATCAGCAAAATGCAATAATAAAACAGCAATTTTTTGAAATAATGCAACTTTTTATTATTAACACTTGATGTTGTAATGATATTCAGAAATTATAAGAATTAAAATTCTGATTTATTTTGATGTTTTTGTTTTGTTTTCTTTTGTTTTCAGGGCACAAATCTCAGTGCTCAGGATTTCTTAGGAGTTACTTATAATTATGCACTCGGGTTTTAATCTTGGTAGTGCTCAGTCATGTGCGAGGCAATTGTCCTAAGCACTGTACTACTTCTCTAACCTAGATTTGATTTCTGATTGTAAAATAGGAGTAGTAGGACTAAACAGAAAACTATGATAAAAATAGATAAATTTTCATTTGGAAATTAGGTAAAGCTTATCTACATCAATTCTTATATTGACATAGCTATGTAATGGAACAGAAGACTACAACAAGATAAAAGTATTTCTGAAATGCCAGCTATGCTTTTTTATATCAAGCAGTAAACTTTTTATCTCCAACTTTTCATAAAGTCGAATGAATCAAATATTTTTTACACTCTCCTGCAACTTACACTTAAAAAATTTAGTTCTGCCTTGACTTTATATTTTAAATATATATTTATTAAGTAATATGAAATTATTGCTGGTTCTTGATTCAATATTTATGAGCTTAAATGTCAATTTAATATATATGGGTGAAAGTATTGCTATATGATATTAATGAATGATGGTAGAAGATTGTTATGGCCTGTGTTTTGGAGTTAGTGGTAGCACTAGTTGAGTTGTAGCATGCAAAAAGACATGAACAAACTTTTCTCTGAAAAAGATATACAGATAGTCAGTGGGCATATGAAAAGGTGTTATCACTTACTTTTACTGAAATGTAACTCTGAACAACAGTGAGATATCTTGCACCACAATGTGAATAAAATCTATATGTATATATATATATGTATATATATACATATCAAAGATTGTAAACAACCATTGTTGGTACAGATGTGGTGAAAAATGAATAAAAAAATAAAAATAAAAGACAGGGAGCCTGAGAGATAGCACAGCGGTGTCTGCCTTGCAAGCAACCGACCCAGGATCTAAGGAGGTTGGTTTGAATCCCAGTGTCCCAAATGGTCCCCTGTGCCTGTCAGGAGCTATTTCTAAGCAGATAGCCAGGAGTAAACCCTGAGCGCTGCCAGGTATGGCCCAAAAATCAAAATAATAATAATAATAATAATAATAATAATAATAATAATAATAATAATAAATAAAAATAAATAAAAGACAAATACATATTTTGAACATATTTCTTTATAATTTACCCTCAAATGAAAATATATATTCATACTCGAATTCATATTTTTAAGATTTTCAAGTTGTTTATATTTTATGCCCAAATATATAAGTATTAGAAATAATATCAATATAATAAAAATTTTACATCTTTTTTGGTAAGCCAAGTAATTTTATTTATATTTTAATTTTAGGACTTCATACTAATGCTTAGTATGAACCATCATTTACAGAAAATATTCCATAGCATTTAGGTTTAAGTGTAAAAGAAGATGGTCTGAGATTCCAACAATGCATCTTGAAAATTACATCTAAATTTACATCTAAATAGCAAAAGTAACATTCATTCAACAGGTCAGAGAAACTGCTTCTTGACAAGCATAATTTGTTCTTACAGTTCTAAATTTTATTACTGGAACAATAGGGCACCAGAGAAAAATAATTTATAACAAAAATTATTTTTTAAAATGTTAGAATTTTCTTTTTAACCCTAATTTATGAAACAGAAGTAAATTATTCCATAGTGCTTTCAAGGTTGAGAAAATTTTTATGAAGCATTAACATCTATTATTTTTATAGGAAAATATCCTCATGTAAATAATAGAATAATGGAGATGCTTTTCATTCACTGCATGCTTTCAACCTAAGTGAAATTTACCTCTTAAGTGCTTATTCCTTAAAAACAACGATGACCAAAACCATGCTTGTAATTATATGCATTTTCACTTATTGACACAGTGAGATGGCGGAGGAAAACACAATAAGTTATCTGAAACATGTCTTAATAAGAGAATTCTAGAAGAATCAGTTATACAATTATAGCCTTTTTCTAAGCACTTCAGGAAGATATAATTTGTGGAACTTTACTCTGGAACAGATATTATTAATAAGAAGCAGATATGTGAATATTCTTTTCTTGAACTTGAAAAGATTCTGAGTGAATTAATTTGCTTTTGTTAAAACAGTACAGGCTTCCAAAAAAAAAAAAAAAAGACAGTAGAGGCTTATATACTAACCACTGCAGGGATATATTAGTTATATTCATTGGCTTGAATAGTGTGTTTTTATATATAATTATATGTAAATCATATATAGTCTTGATTCACAATGATAATGTAGCAGTGCTCTCTGTGAAAATACCTGAATGTGAATACTTGTTCAATCCTCTGATTTTTTTTTAAGTTTTCAGAAAAATTCTTCAAGAAATCTCTGGTGTTATTCAAGTTGTATATTTGGTCATATAAAGATGTCATAATTATCATCTGATATCTTTCAAACCACTGCACCAATTTTATTTGAATATTTTACATAATACAAAGATATAAAATATTAATTATAAAATAAAATTTTATTAATAAAGAAGCTGATTTTCCCAGGCTGCTTCTGCGTCCTGCTGCCAACCCTGACACTCCTAATATGACTCTCTGCATATTAGGTTTGTGCGTGTGTTCAGAGAGAAGGGCCCTCCAGTCCATTTCATCAAACCTCCTCTTCCAAAATAGCATAAACAATAGTGTGTACACATAAAGATATTTCAAATTAATCATATATTCAGGTATTTGGACCCAACACTTTCTATCTTAGAAAATATATAATTCAAAACTCAGTTGAACAAACCAATAAATTAATTTGCAATATTTATATCATATTTAGATAACCTTGCTTGTTTAGGAAAATAACCTTTAAAGCAGATATACCACAAGCCAGCTTTTATACAATTAGTTCAATAGATCTTTTTGTTTGTTTGTTTGTTGGTTTTCAGGCCACACCCAGCAGCACTTATGGGTTACTCCTGGCTCTAGCTTAGATATCATCCTTGGCAGGTTTGGGGGACCATAATGGATACCAGGGATTAAACCCAGGTTTATCCCAGGTTAGTGTGTGCATGGCAAATGCCCTATCAATGTACTATTGCTCCAGCCCCAATAGATCATTATTTTTAAATACCCTGAAACTCCAGCATTCCAACCCACCAAATGTAAAGAACAAGTAGGAAACTAAACACATGTTCAGGAGGGAATATGGAAAGAAATCCTGACAAATTACTAAGTCCACTAAAACATCTGAGCCTTGAGAATGAGGAACTAACAACAACACAAAGTTTTAGCAACAGAAATCGAGAGTCAGTAGCAAACTACAAATGAACAATTTAAATAACTATTTTGTTATTTAAAGGAGAACCTTGTTCAGTTGATGAAAAAATACATACAAATGAAATCCAAGGAACTAAAATAAAAAAGTGTAGGCAAGTTTTTGTAGCAAAATTACAATTGAAGACAAATTATAAGCCAGCATTGACAAAGAAGTAAAAAAAAAGGAGAGACAAAATAAAGGAGGAAAATGTAAGGTACTTAATAAACAAAACCAGATAAATAATCCCAGAATTATAGGAATACCAGAAGGGGAAGATAAAAGGGAAAGAGAAGAATATTTAGTGAGGGACATAACAGAGAAATGTCCCACTCTCTTAAAGAGATGGCTATATAAATTGAAGAGAAAAAAACAGAGCCAAATAAAAATAAGCCTAAAAGAACACCAAGACAGATAGTAATTCAAATGGCAAATAATAATTACAATAATAATAATAGTAATAATAATAATAATAGAGAAATGGACACTATCAAGCAGTAAGGGAAAAGAAAAACTTAAATATGAAGAAAATAACATAAGAATCAAATAAGATCTTACATTTCAAACAATCCAGGCAAGAAAGAATGGAATGACATTTTTATATTAGTAAATGAAAGCAACTTTTAACCTAGAGTTCACTACACTGCAAATCTCTTATTTACATGAGAGGAGAACCAAATACCTAAATGTTTCGGCAACAATCATATATAATATAATGACACAGAGCCCTTTCTATCAATAATTTCGTTAAGTTTCAATGGACTAAATTATTCCATCAAAAGGCACAGAGTAGTGGGTTGGATCAGGACACAACTTCCAGACATCTGCTGTCTGCAGAAAACACTCCTAAATGTAATCTATTCTACTGAGTGAAATAAGTCAGAGTGAGAGAGATAGACACAGAATAGTATCACTCATCTATGGGTTTTAAGAAAAATTATGGACATTACTGTAATAAGACCCAGAAACAATTGAGTTAAGGTTGGGAGGTCCAGAAGGACTGACTCACAATTTGAAACACACCACAAAGAGCTGTGAACGCTGTTAGGGAAATAACTACACTAACAACTATCAGGACAATGTTCGAGAATGAGAGAAGTAGAATGCCTGTTGCTATATATAGGTAGAGTGGAGAGGGACATTAGTGGTGGGAATTTTGCACTGGTGAAGGGGTTGGTATTCTGTATATGACTGAAACCCAACTACGAACATGTTTGTAATCCTGGAGCTTAAATAAAGATTTATATTATAAAAAAAAACTCAAGATAGACATAGGTTCAGAATAAAAGAATAGAAAATAATTCTACAAGCTACTAGAAAACATAAAAAGTTTGGACAGTCATAGTTATATTAGAACAAACTGCATTTAACCTTAAGAAAGTACTTAGAAACATGGATGAACTCTACTTACTGATCAGGGTAATAGTATACTAAGAAATACTAACTCTGATCAACCTTTATGAAACAAATGAAGAGTCAACAAAATATGGACACTTTGATGAGGAAGACCAAAATATGGGCAAAACAGAAACATGAAAAAAGTGCTCATCATCACTTATCATTAGGAAAATCTAAATCAAGACAACAATAATATATCATTTTACACCAGTGAGGATGGTGCATATGATAAATAATGGGAATAACTTCTGTTGGTGAGGATGTGGTAGAAAGGAACTCTCATCCACTGCTCTTGGAAATGTGACCTGGTCAAAATTCGTTGGAAAACAGTATGGAGTGTTATCAATAAACTAAAAATTAAACTGCCATATGACTCAGAAGTTCTTCTCTTTGGTACCTATCTCCAGGATAGAAAACACTCATCCAAAAGGATCTATGTGCACTACTAATCATTGCAGCACTCAGTATGATAGCTAAATCTTGGAATCAACCTAGATTTCCAAAAGTATGAGTGAACCATAAAATTTGTCACAAACTGGATGAAATTAGCACATATTATGCTAAATAAAATAAGCCATATAAAGGATAGATACAGAATGATATCACTATTATTTATATTTAGAATAAAAGCATGAAGAAACACAATAAGTAAAACAATGGACTGCTGTCTGTCAACTCCCAAATTGAAAAGACAGCCTCCCAGCCTGCCATCTGTTTTAGCCCAAGAAGAAGCTACCAAAGGTAGCCGACATCATTACTGAGGGCACCTGAGGCTACTGATTGCTCTCGTCAGCACCTTTTTCCCACCTCCCTTTGCAGTGGACTTTTGTTCACTACCAGATTCAACTTATGTTTGGAAGGGAGTAATACATAATTCTTAATTATGTGACATTATTTCTTTTTGAATAAGTAGATTACAAAGAGGTAATATGTATAGAAAGAAGTTCTTATCTAACAAGAATAATAACGCCTAATTATTTTGTTGCAGAGGGTCCTTTCACCTTGAACATGTATCACAGTAATTTGACTTAGGCTTTATTTGATCAGAGATCGGCCATATACCCAGAACCTTGGATTCCATCTTTGGAACCAGCAAAGTTTTTTACACCAGCTCCAGGAATCAAACTTCTAGGGGTAAGACTTGATGCTCTGATGACTTGGAAAAAGCAACAACATACTTCTAGGTTAGTTTTCCCTGCATCAACACATTACTGTGAGAAGAACATAGGAGACGCTTTGTGCCACCCCGATCTGCGCAAAATCGAGGTGAGTCCGGATCACTGAAATCATGACTGAGGGCACCTGAGTGCTGAAGATTTGAAATCAACCCCAGCACAGAATCCCCCAAGAAAGCAGAGATTCTGAGGTGCCTTGAACACGCTTTAACAGGGTGAGTCCAGGACGCTGACATCATTACTGAGGGCACCTGAGCACTTAGGTTTGAAACCAACACCTGAGCAGATTGAGGCCAGAGGAGTATGGCCACTCCACTTCGCTTTGCAGCTGCATGCAAATAAACTCCACCATAAAACATAGAAAAAAAACCACACAGTAAGCATGACAATAGGGAAACAACACACGCCAACATCAGAAATATTAAATGAAGATGGCAGCTCTGATGACCTGAAAAACGCCAACCACCTAATTAGCCTTTTAGATAAAGAGCTTAAAGTAGAAGTATAGAGGATGTTCATAGAACTCAAAGAAAGTATAGATCAAGTTGAACAGACCACAAAAACAGAAATCTGAAAACAGCAGACTGAAATAACAAGACTGAAAAACTCCGGAGATGGAATAAAAACTTCAATAGAAAGCTTCTCCAACAGAGTAACAGAAGCTGAGGACAGAATCAGTGAGCCGGAAGATGAGATACAGAACAACTTCATAAAGTAGAAGAGATTGGAAATAAAACTTAAAGCAAATGAGCAGACAATGGAAAAAATACTCAAGAAATGTGTGCAGATGAAAATGAAAGTTTTTGATAAATTCAAGAGAAACAAATTAAGAATCATTGAAGTCCCAGAGACCCACGAAGAAAATCCCCATGAAGAATCAACAGATTCTATACAACTGTGCAATCTATACAACAACCAAGAACTCTAATTTCAGAGGTCTGACTGAGACAACAGCAACTGAGCAGAACTTCTGGAAACATAATGAAAGACTGTATCCTAGGCTTCATCCTAGAATTGGTGCAAACACCAACAACACCAATTACAGAAGACTGATTAAACCAACAGTGTTGTAACAGAACTTCTAAAATTGTAAATGAAGACTCTATCCTAGGTTAAATCCTATGACCTGTGCTAATACTAAGATCTCCAGTTACAGAGGCCTGATTTTATCACCCATGACTGAGCAGAAAATTTCCAGACACCACAAAAAGACCTAGGGGAGAGCAAAAGAGCATGTACAGAGCCTGTAGTTATTCCCATGACATTATGCTTCAAGGGTGGAGAAACCCTGTATCTCTTAGACCAAGGGAATTCCATTTCAAATCTCCCAAATATTTACTGTGCCTTTCCAAAAGAGGGGAAAAAGAAAACACAATTTTTTTTCTTTTTCTTTATTTTGTTTATTTGGGCACGTGATTTTTGCTTTGCTGTTGTGTGTATTGCAGTGATATTTTTTTGGATTTTTTTGTCATTGTGATTTTTGCTTGTTTTTCTGTTTTGTTTGTTTTCTTGTTTTTCTGTTCTTAATTTTTCTCTTAATTTTTATGTTTTTCTCTTTTTGTAAAGTTGCTCTTCCTTATCCCCTCTCTTCTATTAACTTGATATTTATAACCCTCTATGAACCCCTCCCTGATTTTTCTTGCTTATTTTCTTTTTTGGTTTTTCTTTTCTTTTGTTTTGTTTTTCTTTTTTTCCCTTCAAATAGAACACATAACTTTTTTGATATTGTTCTTCCTCATAAATTAAGGGTGGGAAATGGATGGTACCAAGACCAAACAGTTATATAAACATTATTAGAACAAAAATGATCAGTCTTGAACACCAAATCCAAAGCCAATGACAACAGAAACGATACATTTTCTACAACAAACTAAACACAAAGGGAGCCACTTATACTAGCAGCCCAGCAGGCAAAAGAGGAGGATATGGGATACATGCTGGGAACAGAGTTGGAAGGAGGACAACACTGGTTGTGGGAATGCCCTGGGTTCAATGCAGCTATGTACCTAAAATATACTGTGAAAGATTTGTAATCCACTTTGGTCACAATAAAAATGATTGAAAAAAAAAAAAGAATTACTTCCCTGGTGGTGCTTGAAGGGTTCCAAAGATAAAAGCCAGTTTAGCTCTGTGCAACACAAGTGCCTTATGCCCCGTACTATCACTCTAGCCCTTAATATTATATTCTAAATCTAAAAAAATCTTTAATTTTTGCTATATACAAATGTTAACTTAATAAACATGAATACATGAAAAAATGGGTTTGTTATACTGACAGGCAAGGTGGCAAAGGTGGTTTAATACAATACACTTTGGGAACATTATTGAAGGGAGGTCAACACTGGTGGTGGGATTGGTCCTGATGTCTGAAATCCGACTATGAAAGACATTATAAATTACAATGTTTGCAATGAAATAAAACTTAATTAATAGAATCTGATTCATATAATAAAATATACATCACTATTAATATCTTTACTAGAGAATTATTATCATACAGTAAATTATACATATGTAAATGTATTTTGCATAAACTTGTAAAAGTGTTTTATATGATCACTTTATTTTTATATAGTTTATTTAAAAACCATGTATAACATACTGGAGCTCTGCGGACCATATATGGTACTATGGCTCAAATTCAGATTTTCTATAGGCAAAGCAAGTGCCTTACCCACTGCTTTATTTTTACATCCATCAATATGTTAAGTTTTAACATATGTCTACACCTGTAAAATGAGCTCTGTAAATAATATACTACTTTCATAAGTACACTATAATTTTTATCATAAGTACAATGTATACAATAAGTACACTATCATAAGTACATTAATAGTTTTTTTTTATTCCATAATATTCTTTTGTATGCATATACCCAATGGTATACATATGTAGTGTATAGTGATATTATATATATATATATATATATATATATATATATATCACAACTTCTTTATTCATTCATCTGTCCTTAGACATTTGGGTTGTTTCCATATCCTATACTTAGTGTTGCTATGCACATAGGCAGATGCATATCTTTTCAAATTAATGCTATTTTCTTAACCAAGAAGTGGGATTTCTGGACTATATGAGAGCTCAATTCGAGACATTAATAGTTTTGTTTTGAGGCCATACCTAGTAGTACTATGGCTTACTCCTTCCTACCCGTTTGCTCAGAAACCTCTCCTGCTGAGGCTCACATGACCATATTATTTCTGGAGGTAGAACAAATGAAAAGCAACATCTAACCCACTGTATTCTCTCTCCAGTCACACTAAAATATAATAATTCTTATTCTCATTTAAAATTAATATATAGTAAATAAATATTACCATAAATTTGAGTTCTGCCTGTCTTCTGTTCTGCTTGCCTTCAATATGTCAAACCAGATTAGTTGATTTGATCCCCAGTACCAAGTTTGTCTTCTCTGCCTACCAGAAATGGTAATCTGAACACAGAGTCAGGAAAAATCTCTAAACAAATACATGTATGGTCCAGGTTATGAAAAAAAAAAGTTTAATCTAGATTTGGAAAGAGGGCGCAAGACCAGATCTCAATTTTGCATATTAGAGTCCAATATTTGACTATTAGTAACTCATTATTTACAAAGCACTGATGCACACATATTTCCCTACCCCTCTCAGCTCTATACACACACACACACACACACACACACACAGATGCACACACATTATTCTAATCACAAACAAACAAAAAACCTCATAAACTTAAATTCTTAAAGCACAACTTTTAGGAACTTCCCCACCATCCACTTCTCTGGTCAGCACTGTCTATTTGGAAATAGATTCTTTGGGTATTTTTTTTTTTCAGAAGAGAAAGAAAGTTACAAACATCTTTTTAATTTAAACTGCTATTATTTTTATATTGATTGATTATCAATTGGTGAAAACTTCAATGTGCTTATATGGTAATTGGATAGTGCCCAAACAAATCTCCCAGAAGTTCTGGGGTGACTGGCTCCCTCTTTTTACTGAACAGCAAATATGTGTAGCATACACCTCCCATAATGTTTCCTAGTTTGCCATGAAGTGTAGTATTGAAATGTAATTTCTTCTGTTGTCTGTGAGAAATGTGGCATGCCCATATTACATAGTCCCTGAACATTTTGATGTTGACCCATAGTTTTCCTTTTTTGCTTTTTACAAAGCCATTTGACTTTTTTTTCTGTGTTCTTTATGATGCAATTCAACAACTCCATCCTATATAGGCATCTGTTATTTTTCAGTAGATCTGATGGAGATAGATGGATTCAACTGCCAATAACCACTTTAGAATATTAAGAACTTTGATACTTTTATCACACTTTCTAATTTATCATCCCCATTTCATTGTTTATAGCTGCAGTTGGGTCACTGTTTATTTTGCATGATGATTCCGTTTTATTTAAATTTACTGGATATTTGGTAGAAACAAAATAGTATAGTTAAGAACTCTGAAATAGTATAGTTAACAGGGAAGCCTCTTTCTATTAAAATTCATATGTAAAACCTTTGTATAGACTGATGAGCCCTGG
>PVKC010031978.1:0-14372 GCA_004027635.1 Crocidura indochinensis | reverse complement strand
TACATATTCTCTCCTGTCAGAGTTGTCTTCTCTTTCCCATTAGAGATGTCCCCTTTCCTGATCAGAGATGCCTTATAGCCCAATCAGAGATATTTCTCCTGCCAGAGATATCTTCTTTCCCAATCAGAATTATCCTATCATTAGGTGTCTCCTCTCCTGTTATAGATGTCTCTTTCCCCATCAGAGATGCCATCTCCTAATCCAGTCAGGAATGACTATTCTGGTCCAGAGCAACTTTCAGTATCAGCTTGCCTAGGTCTGTAGATTTTCTTTTTTCTTTTTTTTTTTTTGGGGGGGGGGGTCACACCCGGCAGCGCTCAGGGGTTACTTCTGGCTCCATGCTCAGAAATTGCTCCTGGCAGGCACGGGGGACCATATGGGGCACCGGGATTCGAACCGATGACCTTTTGCATGAAAGGCAAACGACTTACCTCCATGCTATCTCCCGGGCCCCTAGATTTTCTTTTTTATGTAGGAACTGTGACTTTGTTCCTGTTTTCTTTTGATTAAGAAGGCTGGTAGGAGGAATTTATTGTGTGCCCAGCTTTGTAGTTTCTAAGTGTTAACACCTCACACTCTAATCTGCCAACCCTTCCTGGGCTGTGTGATAGTCTCTGCAGCTATTTCCCATAGCTGTGCCAATGCAAAGAATCTGGGGTCCTGAACCAGATGGGAAGAACTAGTTTGGAAGTTTCTTTGAGATGGCAAGTAGAGAAATGTGAGTTCAGGTATGAGAGAGTGATGGTTCCTGAAAGAGGAGTTAGAAACTCAACACAAAAGAAACAACCTGCCAAAGTCCTTATTGCCTGTGATACTGACCATCACACCCTTTCTACTCCCATGAGTACTCTCAGGGTTAAAGGAAAGACAAACCAGGCAACTGCAGTCCAAGAGAGGAAGAGACAGACTGCAGAGCCTGCCTTACTTTACTTACTTTCTCTGAATATTTCCTTACTAACAGTTGCCTCAGTTCCCAATTTTTGGGCTGAACTTGGGGCCTCACTGTTTCCTTTGCCACCTGGCTAAGAGGCATTTTAAGAAAGAGGTTTGACTTGTTTATCTCCTGGCCCAACAGTATATGGATGGGCTTCTTTGGTAGTGTGGTCACCACCCCTTGCAAGCCAGTGCAATCCAAGGTAGGGCCAGCATACTCTATGAAAACAACGCCCTCAGAACCCTGCTTCTGTTGCCATCCTGCCACCCTCCACTAGCCTAAGCCCCATTTGCTAGTCTTTGCTTCTTTTTCCTGAGCTTGGTCATCTTGAGTACCTAAAGGTAACTTTTGTCGCCTTGAAAAAGGACCAAAACTAAATTGCAGTCTGTCCATAGGAAACTACAACCAGCATGTTGGGCCATTTCCCACCAGGTGGTGGGATTGGCTCACTGTATGTCAGTGCCCTCCATAGTTGGAGTGACCAGAAAACAGCTCGGATTTTCATGACATAACCTGCAGTTCTGAGACAGCGTATTTCTCCACTCTGAGGACTCTAACTCCATCTCCTTTATAGGGGGCTTCTGGGATTTGAGTGCTCAGGCTGCAAGACATTGTCGTACAAAGTCACATAATGGGTTAAAGCAGGTGAAGGCCCCAGACAGTGACAGCTCATGGAGAATGATCTGTCTTAGCTAGAATTGTTACGTTTAGCCTGTAAGTTGTGTCTCTCTCTCCAGACTCTTGAATCCAGGTATGAGGTTTCAAAATATGATTAATGAAGAAGTACTCAAATATCAAAGCATATTCACCTGAGGACAAATCACATGGAACTTGATGATATGGATTATTAGAATGGATTATTAAAAGTCTGCAAATGCACTGAAATTTTTTTTTTTTTGGTTTTTGGGTCACACCCGGCAGTGCTCAGGGGTTACTCCTGGCTCCATGCTCAGAAATCGCTCCTGGCAGGCACGGGGGACCATATGGGGCACCAGGATTCGAACCGATGACTTTTGCATGAAAGACAAACACCTTACCTCCATGCTATCTCCCGGGCCCCCACTGAAATTTTTTTTATGGGAGCATTCAAGATAACATGTCTAACCACTTCCTTCTTCTACTCGGTACACAGGGGACAGATTCTGTGGCAGGCAGAGCCCAGGTATAACTGCTCTTCTCCTTCCAGATGTACACACAGAAGCTGTCCAGGCAGCACTTGCCAAACACAAAGAGAGGAAGATGGCAGTGCCCATGCCATCCAAGCGCAGATCCCTGGTGGTACAAACCTCAATGGATGCCTACACTCCCCCAGGTGAGTGTGATGCTAGCTCAGCAGTGGGTGACACTGCCATCATAGCATCTGTCCTGTTAGTTTATGTAGCCTGTTGCACAGGCTATGTGCAGAACAGTCTGTCAAGTGCAGGACAGTCTGTCTGCCCTGAGCTCAGTATGGATAGGAAAGTAACATTGGTGCGTGTGTATCTGATAACGATGTGTCTCCAGCCTTTCATTCCAGACTCATAAGTAGGGCAGGCATTTTATTTTGGATGATGGCCTACCCAGTAATGTTCAGGGTTTACTTCTGGCTCTGCACTCAGGAATTACTCCTGATGTTACTCAGGGGGCCAGGTGGAATTTGGGGATCAAACCTCAGTCACCTATATGCAAGGCAAGACAATACCCACTGTACTATTGCTCCAGACTCAGGAAGACTTTTTAAAGTCTTAAAACACAGTCATTTTGTTCTTTTTATTATAAAAGTATCATGAAAGTTCTAAAAGTCATTGGATTCTCCTGCTTAGACTTGTACAGTTTTTTCTTAGTCTTTAAAACATAGCATGTCCTAACATTATACCAAACCAAAAAGATTTCAAACCGAAAGGAATGAAAATGTGGCAGTCCCTACATTTAGGGTCATTAGTCTTTCCATGTCAACTGCTAATGGTGTTTTGTCCCTTGGATCCTGAGGTGTCACCAGAAGTGCTTATGGAACATACAGATGATCATGTATACAACCTGCCTGTATATATATGAGCAGCTATGTGACTGGCTTTGTTCCTTGGCCTGCATCTCACTCATACTTGATAAACAGCATCACTTTTATTAGCCTTGTTCTTCAGACAACCACTTCATCCCATTCATCCCATTAAATGGTACTCAGGCCACGTGATTTGTCTCTGTCTCCAACCCCAACTTGGATTACTCAGACATGAAAGACTCATTTTTTTTGTTTGTGTGGTTTTTTTGGGTCACACCCGGCAGTGCTCAGGGGTTACTCCTGGCTCCATGCTCAGAAATCGCTCCTGGCAGGCACGGGGGACCATATGGGTCACCGGGATTCGAACCGATGACCTTTTGCATGAAAGGCAAACGCCTTACCTCCATGCTATCTCCCGGGCCCCGAAAGACTCATTTCACTACAAATTCTCTTTTGGTCTTGGGATCCAAGTGACTCCTGCTCCCACTTTTTATGAGCTTGAGTCCTTTGAGTACTTCCTTTAACATGCTTCCGGCCACCACATATGCTGAGGATAAACCCGAGGTACAGTGAGAAGAGCTGGGCACAGAGCTGGGTATTTGGTTGTGTATTTGGGATTTTGCTAATGTTGAGGGTCTTGAGAGACACACTTCAGTTGGGTGTGGTTGACTGTGGCTCATTCAGCTCTGAAGGTCCTGTGCACCTTTTGTGGTAGGGGTCCTTACTGTGCCAGGCAAAACATCCCTGAAAGTGCATCCTTTTTCAGCATTTTAGCTTCTTTCCAGCATCTGGCTATAGTGAATTATGTGATAACAGTGTATGTATCTTTGTATATATACATAATTTCATTAATCTTTGGTAAGTTTTTAGTTTTGGTATTAAAGAGGCTTATGGTAAGTTTATGATTCACTTTTATGTGACACTATGTTTATCCAAAGAGCTACACACTTTACATGGGCACTGGTCCAGTAGGAGGGCTTCAGTTTTTCCACGGTCTCATTAACACTTGGCTTTGTTCTCATTTTCCATTATAATGCTTCTATGGAGTGTGAAATGGCATTGTGTGCTTTTAACTTAGATTTCCATAATGATGCTAAGCATACTTTTGTGTATCCATTTGTAATTTTCTGTAAATTCATCCATGAAAGTCTACTAAAATATTTTGCCCAGTTTTTGAAGTAAATTGTTCTCTCACAAGTTTTTTTTTTTTTTAATAATCTGGATACAAGTCTAATCAGATTTATAATTTGTAAATTAAGGTTTGGGTTTTTATTGTTTAATGTTGTTTGTGGCTTGTCTGAAGAAGTATATCCTCTCATTCCCAGGACCCTTATCACCTGTGGGGAGAGAGACTGGGAAATAAGGACATTTCTGCAAGCTGGTCTTGAATATAAAAGAAAGTCTCTGTTTAGACACTTGTGTCTCTGCTGTAATGAGTGCAGGAGAAAGTTATCCAGGTCAAACAACTTGTCTAGGCTAATAGTGCCACAGGCATTGCAACTGCTATCTTTTACATACTTTCTGATTTAATGATACCATGGGCATTACTATGCTATCTTTACATGCTTCCTGCTTTAATGATGCCATGGGCATTGTAAACGCTGTCTTTTCATACCATCCAAATCAATGATGCATGTACCTTGTGACTGTTGTCTCTGCAATCACCTCGCATTGAGAACACTTCAGATAAAAGGTTGATATTCAGGATTTATAAAGTACTCACAAAGATGAACAATAACAAAAATATCTGAAAGGTCTATCAAAAAATGAGGAGAGAAAATCCACAGATTCATCCTGAGAAAGACAGGTAAAAGTCCATTAGGCGCATGAAATAGTGCACAGCATCACTTAACATAAGGGACATGATACATCTTACAACAGGGAGAATGGCATATATCAAAAATAGTGGGAACAGTTTGTCTTGGCGGGGATGTGATGAAAAGAACCACTCATCCCCTGCTGGTGGGAAAATTAATTCAGTCCCCATGGAAGACAATATGGAGGGGTCTCAGTAAACTTGGAATCAAGCTGGCAACAATCCCAAATATGGGCATTTACCCTCATGATAAAAAAAAAATTCATTCAGAATGCACACCATTATTCACTGCACCATTTAGTACAGTAGCTAAGATATAAAAACAACCTAGGTGTCTGATAACAGATGAGTGGATTATGAAGATCTGATATATGTTTATATATAGATATACACATATACATATATTTATACACACACATATATACACTATTGTTTCTTTGAGGTGTGCGGCTTCTGAGTGTGTAGGCAGAGGTCACATTTCTTCCCACTCTCTGGAGAGGGAAAACTGATGAGTAGACCTTACCCAAGATTGCACTGTCAAAACAAACTTTTTAACACTATTTTTTTTTTTTATTTTTGGGTCACACCCGGCGGTTCTCAGGGGTTACTTCTGGCTCTACGCTCAGAAATTGATCCTGGCAGGCTTGGGGGACCATATGGGATGCGGGGATTCGAACCACTGTCCTTCTGCATGCAAGGCAAACAAACACCTTGCCTCCATGCTATCTCTCTGGCCCCCAAAACAAAAATTTTGTAGCATTATTTACTTACCTTGGTTTGGTTGGAAAAGTCATCTGACTGGAATTCGGTATCTGAAAAGTGCTGATTTTGGTACTCAGAGCAGAAGTGATGGATGGGTTAGCATGTGCATCTTGCTGAAACATGGTCTGACACCTAATCTGTCCCCTCTCTCCACAGACACATCTTCTGGGTCAGAAGATGAGGGTTCCGTGCAGGGAGACTCCCAGGGCACCCCTACTTCCAGCCAGGGCAGCATCAACATGGAGCACTGGATCAGTCAGGCCATTCATGGCTCCACCACCTCTACCACCTCCTCCTCCTCCACCCAGAGTGGGGGTAGCGGCCCTGCCCATAGGCTGGCTGACGTCATGGCCCAGACGCACATTGGTGAGTGCTTCTGTGGCTGTCTTGTATTTTCTTCCCCTTTTGCCTCGCCAAGTGGGCTCTGACTAGGGCTGCTGTACTGCTTTATATGACTCCCAGAACCTGGTTTCTGTTTTCCACTCCTCACCTGTCTTTGCAGCTGGAATTCCTGGGGCTTTCTGCTAGTAAAGGTACTTGGTCGATCCTGAGGGATTGTGCAGCCCCTACCATGTGCATGTTTTCTTCTTACTTCCATAGGATGATACTGAGTAAAATGTTAATAGGATTGATGAACAGAACAGACTTGCAAGTGGCTTTGCCATCACTTTGGGATTGTTTTTGTGAAGCTGTGTGTGAAATCACACCTGTTTCTGCTGTGTGTGTGTGTGTGTGTGTGTGTGTGTGTGTGTGTGTGTGTGTGTGTAATCACACCTGTTTTCTGCCAAAGGTGATTCCATTTCTTGGATTACTTCCCATTATTGTGTATGCATGTTCTGGTGGTCATGAGCTACAGTTCCAAGAGAAACTTAAAGGGAGGAAGTGTAGCTGGAGACGGTTGGAAGCAGTGTGAGATGAGAATGTGGTGGGTCAGAGTGGGCACCTATATTTTATTCTGCCTGTATCTGGCCACACCTGCCAGTCATGTCTGTGCCAACTTTATGATCCCTGAGAAGAGAGATGGCTGTGGAGAGGGGGCTCTCCATATTCCCAACTCCTATCTTTAGGGGGAGAGCTGAACATTCTCCCTGCTGCCACATCAACCTGTGACTCAAAAAGACACTCTGGCTCTGTGCAGGTGAGCACAGTTGTAGGTCGGGATGAATGAATGAAGCACAAGGCCCCAGTCTCTATTTCCAGTCATCAATGGTCAAGGATGGAACTTGGGCACCCGTGCCACTGATTTCCTACCCTGCCCATCATACCCCTACATACTCTGCTTCACATCTTATTTTTAGATAAGAGTTTCCTTTGTGCTTCTCAGGACTGTGGTGAGTAAAAAGGGAAAACGAAAAAATTGTTGAAAAAAATTTTATAATAACACTTAATGATTGGTGGTTTCATAATATTTCTCTGAAGTCATGTCCTTATCCTGTCTGTGTTTTGATCTCTTGCAAGGAAGTGACAGACTGTTCCCAAGAGAAACAGTAATTTTGCTTGCTTTGGGGCCTTCTCCTGCATCAGGACTGGTGCCCAAATGTGCCATGCCTTGGAAAACATGTTATGCCTCCTGGGGCACAGTATGGATTCAAGCCACTAAGCTGGGAACAAGCCCTGTGAGCAGACCTCACTATGTTTGCAGTGCATTCATTGATGCTTTCGCCACTGGCATGTGGGAGAAGGCAGCACTGACTCAGATGAAAACCCTCTGTACATTGTGTCTCAGCATGTCCTTAACAGAGCATGGAGTGAATATGTGACATTTCATATGACTTAGAGTATTTGGAAATTTTTTGGAATTTAAAAAATATATAATTTGAAAGAAATCTGATTGGAAGGGGGCCAGGCGGTGGCGCTGGAGGTAAGGTGCCTGCCTTCTGCCTTACCTGCGCTAGCCTAGAACGGACCTTGGTTCGATCCCCCGGTTTCCTATATGGTCCCCCAAGCCAGGAGTGACCCCTGAGCGTCACTGGGTACGGCCCAAAAACAAAAAAAAAGAAAAAAAAATCTGATGGGAAAAGGAGAATGAACATTCACCCTTCCTAGGTGAAACACAAGAGTCAGAATTGGAGGCATTCAGCCTGTTCTTGAGATCATCAAAAACTGGCCAATATGTGGGTTTTGGGGGCTGTAGGGCAAAAAGAATCTCCAGCTTGTGCTAATCCTGTACTCTTTGTCTCGGGGGAGATGAAACTGAAGGACCCTAAAGGCCACAAAGTGCCACCATAAGTGAACTGTTGAAGTGAAACCTTGACATAGGAGAAGGGTCACATCCTGTACAATACAAAGTGGGGCCCCATCAAACCTACTGATCCTTGCGATGCCACATTTGCAGGATATGTTGCTGTTTCCATTCTGAGGATACTGCCTCACCCTCTGATTTCCCATCACAACGGGGCTAGGACTGGAGTGGCCACCTTTATCCTTTCAGAAAGGAGGCCTTTGTGATGGCTTCTACCCCTGAACATGGGGTCTTGCCACATGTTCTTGCCTCTTCAGGTAGTGCCACTTGGTTTGCAAGGGGTCTGCCAGCTGCTATGAAAGGTAGCCTGCATGTCCTCCTGGTCAGTGACCTGAAGCCCCAGGTAGGGTGAGAGTTTCCAGCAGCACAGTGGCCACAGCTGCTACCCTCCTGTTGGTTGGGCTGGGAGCTGAGAATCTTGAGAGTCTTCAAACTCTGGAACTCAACTCTCAACACGTGTGCTTCTTTCCAGAAAATCACTCTGCACCTCCTGATGTAACCACTTACACCTCAGAACACTCAATCCAAGTGGAAAGGTCCCAGGGCTTAGCTATATCAAGAACAGCACCAAAGTACGGCAACGCCGAGCTTTGAGTAGTTAATGCCTCATTTGAGGCACCAGAGCAGTGCCTCCTTTTTGCATAGACTTGTGACAGTGTTTTCTAATGTTCGATTTGGATGAAATCCTGTGGTTTCTGTTAGGGTTTTTGTATATCTGAAGTCTAATCTGGAGCATTTTATCAGAACAGTCACTGACACACTGAGACTTCATAGCAGTGTCTGCTAAGAAGATGGTACTTTCTGTCACCTTGCTGTTTGCTTAGCATTCAAAAGAACTAAGTGATAACAAAATATGTGTGCTTCTTTCCAGAAAATCACTCTGCACCTCCTGATGTAACCACTTACACCTCAGAACACTCAATCCAAGTTGAAAGGCCCCAGGGCTCAGCTACATCAAGAACAGCACCAAAGTATGGCAACGCCGAGCTTATGGAGACCGGAGATGGTGTGTCTCACATAGCGCCTCCCTTGTGGCCAGCCTCGTCTCCCTACCTGCCCTGGGTGCTAGGAGGTGGGGGAGGTTTTCTCTGAGACAGAACCAGCAACAGGGTCACACTTAGCAGGTTTTTTGTGAACCACTGCAAACATACTAAAAATTCAGGTTAACTTAGCTGCAGTTGGCCATTTTTCTTGTGGAAAAATGTCAGTGTTGGAAAGATTTGGTCAAACGGAAATTTTCTCTTTCAAGATTATGATGTATTTGCACTGATTGATATTCTGTAATTGAATTAGTGCCAAAGCCTTCAGACCTGTACTAACCAGTTGCTCAGAAGACAGTAAGGCTTTAGGATTATAGAAGAGAACTTTTATTGCCTGGGACAGATGCTGAGGAACTCATTACAGTCCAGCAGTGGGGCTTCCTTTCTTCTCCCTTCTTTGACCTGAGGCTGTTATTCCTGTGCCAGGCACCTTACCCTGGAGCCTGGTGAACTGGGTTCCTTGTTTGAGGTCACATTGTTCACTATTTGATGAAGTCCCAGGACATCCAGGTGTAGAACTCTGTGATATTGGGGTCTTCCTGCGGCATGTGGATCTGAGACTATTGGCCTTGTGAGCTGATCTTTGAGTCACTAGAACTATGTGGAGTGTGCTGTTTAATTGGGGGGGGGATTCTGATCTTTAGATGTTGAATTACTCATTGTTATATTCATATATATAATATATTTTTGTTTCGATGTCATACCTGGTAGTGCTCTTTGGTTACTCCTAACTCTTTGCTCAGGAATTACTCTTGGTGGGCTCAAGGGAACCTGTGGGCTGTCAGAGGTCGAATTTGGATTGGCTGCATGCAGTGCAAATGCCCTGCCCATTGTACTATTGCTCTAGCCCCACATTCTTAAAATATTTTTATTGCAAATGCTACAAAATGTAGGCTAAGTCCTGATAGTACCCACTAACTGCTCTGGGATGAGAGACCATTGATAGACCTTTCCCCGAGTCTCTTGTGTGTGCTTCAGAAAATGAGTTCTGTGACTGGGTTTTTCTGAGTGAGAAACAGCTCTTCTTTGGCTGGCCCAGGCATGACATCTGTGGGCCTGCCTTCTTTCCAGGTTCAGAGCTTTCAGCGATGTCCCGGAACCAGGTGTCTAGTACTGTGAAGGAATAGAGATCTCCCAGGAGCCCTGCAGCCCTCCCTGGCCTTGCCCTTGTGGACTCTTCTACTGCTTCCACTTTGGGAGGGTTGTGACCCTTGTTCCCTGGTCTTGTTCAGGGAGCCAAAGTCATTGCTGGGTTCCTATGCTGCAGGTGTGCCAGTGAGCAGTCGGGTATCAGCCAAGATTCAGCAGTTGGTCAACACCCTCAAGCGTCCCAAGCGGCCGCCCTTGCGGGAATTCTTTGTGGACGACTTTGAAGAATTATTGGAAGGTAGGGAGGACTTACCTGTCTGTCTGCTTATGACTGACTTCTCCAACCCACAAACATTATAAGGCATCTTTCTACCAAAGACACTAACCTTTTTGTTTTCAGTGTTGGGGCCATTCTCAGTAATGTTCAAGGGTTACTCCTGGGTTTGTGCTCTGAATTATTCCTGGGAGAGCGCAGGGAAGCTGAGGATCGAACCCAGGTTGGGCATGTGTAAGGCAGGAACCTTACTTGCTGTGCTGTTGCTCTGGATCCAGGGGGATCATATGGGACGCCAGGGATCAAACCTAGATCCGTCCTGGGTCAGCTGAGTGCAAGGCAAATGCTCTCCCATTGTGCTATTAGTCTGGCTGCAGGCTGCTTCACTTTTACTTATTTTTTAATTTTTTATATAAATATTTTAGCACCATGATTACCAAGCATGTTTGTAGTTGGGTTTCAGTTATAAACAGAACACCCACCATCACCGGTGCAACATTCCCATCACCTATGCCTCCTTCCCCACCCCTGCCTGTATTTGCATCAGGCATTCAACTTTTCTCATTCTTTTTGTTTGTTTGGTCACACCTGGCAGCGCTTAGGGGTTACTCCTGGCTCTACACTTAGAAATCACTCCTGGCAGGCTCAGGGACCATATGGGATGCCGGGATTTGAACCAGATTTGAACATGCAAGGCAAATGCCCTGCCTCCGTGTTATCTCTCTGGCTCCCTACTTCTTTCATTCTTTAACATTGTCATGTTAGTAGTTGTTAGTGTAGTTATTTCCCTAACAGAGTTCACTATTTCATTCTGGGTCAGCTGCATGCAAGGCAAATGCCCTACCACTGTGCTATTTATCCGGCCACAGACTGCTTCACTTTTAAAGGACAGTCCTGAGAGGATGGCAATCTATAGGAGGGAATGTCAACTCCAGGGCTTCCAAAGGGTTCCCTGAGAAGTGGTGCTGTCTTTATTGAATTTATTTTTCTCTACAAGGCACGCCTCAAATGGTTAAAGAAATGCACTTAAAAGATGTGAACTGCTGCATATGCTTTTCTGGGGGATCCTCTGCTGGACCAGGCCATCTTCCACCTCTGCATTCCCTGGCTACTTTCTGAATTCTTACATAATTAGAGCCTTTTAACACAAACCCTGAGAGGCCACCCTTTCTCCTAGAGTTCATGCCATTAGAGAGACAAAGTCAAAGCCTTCTCCAGCAGGTGAAGTATACTGGAGAGGTGCCCCTCCCCAGATGGGAGAGTATAGGCCCTGATTCCACCTATCTGGATAGTCTGTTCCTAGCTGCTGTCTCATGATATGGCAAATATCAGTTTGCACTACCTTTAAAGGAAAACTACAACTTTGCAAGATATGAGTTCTTTGGTTCCAGAATTCCTGGTATGTGTTAATAACTAATATTTTGGGGCCAGGAGTGGGGGTGCAAGCAGCAGGTCATTTGCCTCATATGCGCTCACCTAGGATGGACTGTGGTTCGATCCCCTGGCATCCATATGGTCCCTGAAGCCAGGACCGATTTCTGAGTGCATAGCCAAGAGTAACCCCTGAGCGTCACTGGGTGTGGTCCAAAACACATATAAATAAAAACCTGATGACACTCCCTCAGAATTGTTGGGAACTGTACATTACCTCTGTGAGGTAGGGTGGCAGTCATGGTCTGGTCTATGAAAGTGTGAGTGTATGAATTCTGTCTGCGATGATCTTGGATCTAAGGACAAACCCCTAACTTTAAAAAATATCTGTGTTAATTTTGATGCATTTTTCTCAACAACCTTTTGGTTCAAATATTCTTAGTTCAACAACCAGATCCAAATCAACCCAAGCCAGAAGGAGCTCAGATGTTGGCGATGCGTGGAGAGCAGCTGGGAGTGGTCACCAATTGGCCCCCATCCTTGGAAGCTGCACTACAGCGATGGGGGACTATCTCACCCAAGGCCCCTTGCTTGACCACAATGGACACAAATGGGAAGCCCCTGTACATTCTCACCTACGGTAATTCCTAGGGTCTGTTCCTGTATCACATAGATTTCAAGGACTTGTTTAAGCCACCTTTCCATTCACAAGGCTTAGCTCGCTTTCTGGTGTCTTGTCCTTGTAACATTTTACATTTAGCTTTACATCTAAGATTGGTAAAAGGAATTATGTTCAAAGGAAAACTGAATTTTGTTATCACTCTGTTCTTTCTTTAATATTACACTTGCCTTCCTTTGCATCTCTTAGAATCTTAGAGAGAAAGAACTGTTATGTTGGCCTTTAGAACCATTTGTGTTCCATTTCTGACTGTTGTTACCTGCTGATCCTAGGAATGAATGGTCTGATACTGACTTGAAGTCAGGGAGTTGCAATCTGGCATTCTCTGAATTAAGAGGAAGGTCTAGGTACACAGAATTATACCTGAAATTGAGAATCTTAGGGTGAGGGCAAGACGTAGGTTAAGTGTGTGTATTCACACACACACACACACACATACAAACACACACATGTTTTTTGGGTCACACATGTTTACACAGCCAGGAACTGGTTTTCTCCCTATCCACAACAGTGGCACCTGCCATATGAGCATCCCTACCCCCAAGGTCTCCCACCTCAGCTACTGTCATTCAGGGTCTAAGTCAGAGTTTCTGGTTTCTATTTCCCACCTTTATTCCAGGAACACAGAGTAGCCTGGACACTTAGAACAGGTAGTGCTTGGGTGGGGTAACCATTCTCTAAGTGCTGCTCCCATTTAGGCATTGTGGCCTGACTGTGAGGGCACTTGATGTCTGACTCACTCCTTTCTTCATTGTGATCCAGGTTTCTCCTCTCCTGCACTTGCAGCATTTCCTCCTTCTTCCTTCCTTTCCCCCCTCATATCCAGAGATATTTAGGGGTAACTCTTGGTTCTGTACTCAGGAACCATTTCTGGCAGTGTTCAGGGACCATATGGGTGTCAACCACTTGCAAGAAAAATACCCTACCCACTGTGCTATCTCTTTGACCCCATAGCATTTCCTTCTTCTGTTCTTACTTAGAGGTCTTGTCACCATCAATTCCTGGTTCCCATAATGTCTGGTCACACACTTGGGCATGTGGAGGTGGCATGGTGTCTCTGTGTGTTTCATGTGTGTTTCATGGTGTTTCAGTGTGTGCATGGTGGCTAACTGTTCACCTTTATTCTATGTGTCAATAGGCAAATTGTGGACGAGAAGTATGAAAGTTGCTTACAACATTCTGCATAAACTTGGTACAAAGCAGGAGCCCATGGTGCGGCCTGGAGACAGGGTGAGGAAAGCTCAGAGGTGGGGCACCATGGCCAGAAGCTGAACCCCTTCCTGGGCTCACAATAGCTGGTTGGGGTGCCCTATTGCTCTTTCCAGGCTTTAATGGACAAATCTGACCCAAATTTTGTGGGCTTAAAGACTTTGTGACACAACAATGTAATTTAAGCAAGTTGGTCTTAACATAGACAGGCATAAAATGAAGTTGATAATAGAAAAGCCCAAGTGACAAATTTATATTCAGTGTTAAATGTACCAGTAAAAATTTAAGAAATATCAAGAACTCTGTATTGGATGTAAGACAGTTCTACCAGATATATTCATCATTCTTTCAGATTTTAGGGAAAATTTCCTAACACTAGGCTCAGTAACCCAGGGAATGAAATGCAGATCACAAGAATTCTGGTTATATTCCTGGGGACCTGTTACTGCCTGGTTACCTGAGCACTGGTGAAGTCCCACAGCTTCCATGCAGGGTTTGTTCCCACTTCACTCATGCTGTTTTAGTCTCACCTCCAGAACTTCCTGATTGTTCTGTATGGGTACTCAGAGTGGCACAACTGAACCAGTTGGGGCAGACACACAGGCCTGTGCTTACCCGTGTCACATCCTGGTCAGTCATTTCATCTGGGCCAGTTCTTGCCCTGGGATTAGAGAGTACCAGTAGTTCCCCAGCAGGGTCAATCAGAGCAGTTGACACAGAGTAGGGACTGTATTGTGGGCACCTTATCTTGGTGGATGAGGTTCATTCTGTCTGGGGGTGGAGATTGACTTTTCTTCTTCCTGCAGGTGGCACTGGTGTTCCCCAACAATGACCCTGCTGCATCCATGGTGGCATTCTATGGCTGCCTGCTTGCTGAAGTTGTCCCCGTGCCCATTGAGGTGCCCCTCACTAGAAAGGTAAGGGGCATTCCAAGGACCTGCCTGGGGAGCAGCTGGCATGCAGACCCATATTCAGATG
>PVKC010031977.1:0-14475 GCA_004027635.1 Crocidura indochinensis | reverse complement strand
AACCACCTTTGGCCCTGGCGTGTAATGCTAAGAAAATCCCTCTGAACCAGGCATGGCTGTGACTAGCATAGCTCATGTCTTCATCCTCATGTTCATTAATTCTCTTTGATTCACTCATTAACTCAGCTGTTCTTAAGTGTTTCATTTTCAGATGTTTGCGACTATCTCACTTTTCTTTTTTATGGTTATTTCTGCCTCTGTGTATTGTGATATAAAATATCGATGTGGTTTTAAACTTCATAACTGTACTGATACTTGTTTTGTGTCTCAGCACATATTCTAAATATATCCAAGATGTTCTGGAGAAGTTTGTGTCTTCAGCTTCTTTGGAGTGAAGAGCCCTTTTAATGTCAGTTAAACCCAGCTCTTTCAACTCATTTAAGTCTGCTGTTTCACTATTGATGCTATATCTGTGCAGTAGAAAGACTCGAATGCTATTTCAATGCTATTATCTCTTTGGGTCTCTTAGTAGTGCTTTCTGTATTTTGATGATCCTTCATTTGGTACATATGATAATGAATGGTAGGTCTTTTTGAAGTATAGATCCTATGACCTTATATTGATGAATTCATTGTTGGGGATGAATGCATATTATGTACTTTTCCAGTTTTCCTCTTACTAGTGATTCTTTACTTTATATCGTTGTGGTTGGGAAATGCTACTTCTCCCAAATTTGTGAAGACTCATTTTGTGGTCTAATATCCTGGATTTCATGTGCATTTGAAAACAATGCATATTGTTATGTTTCAATTGGAAGTTCTGTATGTGAATATGTCCTATTCTGTATAAGTCCATCTGATCTAACAGCTCACTTAAAATCAATGTTTCCATATTGATTTGTCTGCCTGAATGACCTATCTATGGATATAAATCAGAAGTTCAGTTCCATACTATTATTATACAATCACTTTCCCCTTTTAGGCATGTTTTTATTAGGTGTTCCTATTTTGAGTGTATAAATATTTACAAATGTTACATCTAGTTCATTATATACATACTCATATATTACATACATATATGTGTTTATATATTGTATATAAACAACTTTGTGCTATAGCCAGCAGTACTCTGGTCAAATCCATTGTAGGAATTGAGATACTATATGGTACACCAACAGGGAAAGCTTGTACTCCAACCCTTTGAGCCATCTCCCTGAGGTCTCAGTCCACATTTTGATTCAGCTCAAAGACAGTAACATATATGCAATATTCTTCAGCAATTTGGTAGAAACAAATAATCTCACTTTTAACAGATAAGGATTTTTAAGAAATATTTTAATTTACAAATTTAGGGGGCTAGAGAAATAGTACAGTGAGAACGGCACTTGCCTTGCATCAGCTGACCCTGGTTTTAAACTAATTCAGCTTTGGGAGAAAATTCATCACATCAGGGCCGAAGTGCTAACATGGTGGGTAGGGTGTTTGCCTTGCATGCGGCAGATCCAGGTTCGATCCTCAGCATCCTATATGGTCCCAAGTCAGCCAGGAGCAATTTCCCAGTGAAGGGCCAGGAGAAACCCAAGTGCTATGGGTTGTGGCCCAAAAACCAAAAAATAATTTTTTCTTCATTATCATGTATCATGCAAATACTTAGAAGTGACTTATGATTTCGGCTACGGTCTCAGTCAATTCCAAATTATTTAGAGAGATCCCCAATTCCTTAATGCAGCAAAAGTCCAGAATTCTCTAACAAAGAACTCCCTAACCCCTTCTTAGAAACTATTTTTTAGGATCATTTTCCACTTCATTGCTCAGTTTAACTATTCCTTTATCTCTTCCTAAGGGTGATTCTGGAGGACCTCTGTCATGTTTTATTAATAATGAATGGACCCAGATAGGATTGGTAAGCAGGGGAGGCCGGTGTGGTTCAGAAACGCCTGGAATTTATACCAACGTGTCCTACTACCTAAATTGGATTTATGATACTACCTCAAAAGCTCAGTCTTGGATGCCAACCATGTGGATTTTTCTGATTCTCTGCTCCTTATTGTACTGGTCTCTCTGGATCTACTAGAATTCACCTGTGCCTTTCAGCCTAACAGTTTACTAGAAGAGTAGGTACTATTGGCTGTAGCTGCTGGTCAACTTCAGGGCAATAAAGGAAATGCATGAAAAACAAGCTCCAGGGGCCACTGGGAGCTCTTAGATGACTTAAGTAAAATAATTATAAATTATTTGTTGAGGTTCTTAACTTGAAAGTATATGTCAATTGTTAGAATGTAAACAGTTGTGGGGCAGGAGTGATATTGCAGCTGATTCAGGACAAACTGAAGTTCAATCCCCAGAATCCCATACCCCCAAGCCAGGAGCAATTTCTGAGGGTGTAGCCAGGAGTAACTCCTGAGCACCACCTGGTGTGGCCCAAAAACCAAAAAAAAAAAAAAAAAAAAAAAGTAAACAGCTTTGAAATAAACTTGTCACTTCTGTGTGTGGCATTCTTGGTTGTACATTCTTAAAGCAGGAAGGATGCCTTCCACATTTATAGTCACAGATTAAATGGCTTTTGGTGAGGTAGACAAGAAAAATATAAAGGCCGAAGGGCCAATATTCTTCAAAAAATATATTTATAGGGGGGTTGGTGTAACAGAACAGCGTGCAAGGACCTTGCCTTGTACATTGCCAACCCAGGTTGGATCCCTAGAATTCTGTATGGTTCTCTGAGCACTGCCAAGAGTAAACCCTGAGCACTACTGGGAGTGTTCCAAACCTATACAGGGTTTCTTACCTGGGCCGCATATCTTACCTTTCTAATATCTAAAATTTCTTTTCTCCTCCAAAGCAAGGAACCTAACTTTAGAAAACACATGGGACGGTTCGTATCCCGGTGCCCCATATGGTCCCCCGTGCCTGCCAGGAGCAATTTCTGAGCATGGAGCCAGGTGTGAGCATTGCCGGGTGTGACCCAAAAACCAAAAAAAAAAAAAAAAGAAAAGAAAAAGAAAATACATGGGAGCCAGAAAGGTGGCTTAAATGGTTAGTGCTTTCCTTGTGTGAGACCTGGGATCATTCTCCAGCACTGCATGATTCCCTATCAAGACTATCAAAAGCAATTCCCAGCAACAGAGCCAGGAGTAGATCCTACACACAGCAGTTTAGGATGCACCAATAGCCCATACAATGCCCCAAATGCAAAACTGAAGAAAAAGAAAAGCATATATATAGTTCTGCTCTATACTTCTCATTTACTTTTTGAAATACCAACACAATCTAATACTAAAAATGAATTAACGCATGATTTCAGCAGTTGTGGTCAACAGTCTCAATATAAACTACTGTTTTTAAATTGGATGGCACCCAGTCCCACCTCCTTTCCCCACACTGTGACAATCTAAGGAAGGCTCAGGTAAAATTGTGAGCAATTTTCTGCTTGTTCATTTTAAAAAAAAATACATTTCAGGGCAAAGAGATGGTTTAGGACATATTGCTTAAATGCTACCAAGCTAGTTCTATCTGGAACTACATAGAACCCTGACCCCTACTTTCCCAGCAAAGCAGGATGCTGCCCTTCAGGGGCTCCCAATACCAAGGGCTGTTCAGGTTCTAACTGGCCCAGTTTTCTCAGTATTACTAAGAATGGTCCCCAGGTTTTTGAGTACCACTTGGAAGGTCCTTCTCCCATCCCATTTTAAAAGGAGTAAATAAATAAATAAGGAAGGTCTCTAGATATAGCCAGAAAAAGGGGGTGGTAAATAAAATAAATACAGTAACCTATGGTCTAGATTGAGCATATACTTCTTTTAAGCACTCTTATAGAATGGTTTATATTCCCTGCCTAACTATCATAGTTTTTCTGTTAAGCAGTCACATGATCTTCTGATTTCCCTCCCCCCCCTTTTTTTTTATCAGCTTCAAGGAATTAAGAACTAAATTTTGTTTTTATTTTCTGCTTTTGAGCTCCATTTAGTAGGTGCTTAACAATTATTAATGGCTGTACTTGGGGAACCATATGAAATGACAGAGATCAAAACAGACACATGCAAAGCAAGGACTGTAACCCCTGTATGATCTCTCTAGGCCCAGGAAGTAGATTTTTTTTTTTACTCAATTTTATTATTGTATGTGTGTAGGGGTGGGTGTGTTTCTGGGCCAAACCCTGCTATTCTCAGGGACTACTCCCTTCTCAGAGGTTGCACCAAGTGGTACTGGTGAGGGCGCTGGGGACTGAACTCTGGCTTCCTGCATACAATATATGCACTCCAATCTGTTGAACTGTCTCTCTAGATATAGTTTTATTTACTTACTTTTGGGTTTAGCACCATAACTCACTGTACCCAGGGCTTAGTGCTGGCTCTGCAGGTTAGAGATCACCATGGTAAGGCTGCAGGTACCATATATTTCATCATATGCCAGAGGTCAAGTCTAGGTCACTTATATAGGGGGCCAAAGCAATATTATATCCACTCACTTTCCTTCACTTTTATTGTTGAGATAACTGAATGTTGCATACTTATCTGACTATTTTATGTATAACCTCTAGTGACCTCCTGGTCACTAGACATCAGGTTGCAGGATTAATACCCCCACCTCCTGCCATAGTGCTCAATAAATTTGCCCTCCTTTAGTTGCAGAGCTTGAGCTTACTCTAATTGATGCACACACGATGCAGCTGTGGTGCTCCCTAGGGGCAGGTGCATTGTTCACATACATGTTCATAGAGGGACGTTCCCTGGCTCTGGAGTTTTTATTTTTCTCAGGTTAGAAATCAGCTACCTAGGGGCCAGAGTGATAGCACAGAGGTAGGGCATTTGCCTAATGCATAGCTGACCCAGGGCAGACCTGGGTTCAAACCCTGGCATACCACATGGTACCCTGAGACTGCCAGGAGCAATTTCTGAGTACAGAGCCAGGAGTAACCCCTCAGCGCCACTGAGTATGGCCCAAAAACCAAAAAAAGAGAGAAAAAGAAATCAGCTGCCTAACAGTCACTAAACATGTTTCTTTCTTCCACAACCAGATACCAGGCAGTAGTAAAGTTTTCCCTTGAAATTGCTTTTGCTGGTATGTTTTTTCATGATATAACATTATTAAAAGTGAATACAAATATAACATAATCCTTCAGAAAGGGAAGGACAGGGAGTCATTCAAAATAAATAGTAATTATATTAATTTTATTTGCTACTATCAAAAATTGATCTATTAACTGTCAAAATTAAAAAGACTCAATAGTTGGGGCCAGAGAGATAGCCCAGTGGCAAGGCGTTTGTCTTGTACACAACTGACCCAGGACTACCTGGGTTCAATCCCCGGCATCCCATATGGTCCTCAGAGCCTGCTGGGAGAGACTTCTGAGCACAGAGCCAGGAGTAACCCTGGAGCACTACCAGTTGTAGCCCAAAAACAAAACAAACAAAAAAAGACTGGAAAAATCTGTCTCTCAGTATAATTATTCTCAATTGACCCAAATTCTCTTTATACTATGTCACCTCTTTACTTACCAGCTCCATGTAAATGGATAAAGTAACTAAGGTAAAATCTGTGACACTTTATGCCATCCTTATGACACCTAAGATCACATAGCCTTGTACCATAGTATGGTATATGGTAGTTATAAGGCCCCAGGAGTAAAATCAATAGGATAGAATGAAGTCTTAAGGCTTGAAAATGCCAAAGACATTCGGATTTTAGTCTATCCAGGAAGACACAGTCTTCATAGTTGGGGTATAACTAACATTTTTGGCTGGATTCAGATGAGAATTAATAAACAGAATGTGAATATTAGGGATAAGAGTGATAATTATTAAACTGGAAAGAATAAAAACTTGATAGCTGGAAAGATAATAGAAGAATTAAGGTCCTCACCTTCCATGTGCTGACTTCAGTTCTACCGCATTTAGTACCCAGAACACAGTCAACAGTGATCCCTGAGAGAGTCAGAAGCCATGTGGTCAAAACACTTTTCCCTAGCTCCACCTTCACATATATCCCAGAGAGATCTTCAACATACTAGAGTGCATACTTTGCATGCAGGAAGTTTATAGTTAATAAAAGCAGCACCACATTGCAATAAATGTGGTACACCCAACTAAAGCCAGATTGGTTGTCCTTAATCATCACTGGTTATGTGCCCCCTTAAAAAAAAGTACATTTGAGGAGCCAGAGCAATAGCACTGCAGGTAGGATGCTTGCTTTGCATGCAGCCTCCAAGGTTCAATACTTGGCACTCTATATAGTCCCCTGAGCCTGCCAGGAATGATTCCCGAATGCAGTGACAAGAGTAACCCAAATACCAAAATAATCATCATCATCATCATGTTTATACTTCGATCAAAGACTGAAAGAATTTACAAGGTATCAAATCTAATAAAGAATGAATAAAGACTTCCCAAGTATACCACATCCTTTTTAAATTGTTTTTAAATTTGGGGACCACTTACTCCAGTCTCTGCACTCAGGGATCATTCCTAAAGCTTGGGGGACCATATCAGATGCCAGGGTCAAACCTAGGATGACTGTGTGCAAGGTAAATGCCCTTCCCCTTATACTATACTCTGGCCCTCAAGCATATCCACATTTTAATCTCCAGAATCTATGAGTATGGTATTTTTCCTGATAAATGGGGCTTTAAACATATGAGTAGAAATTTGAGATTGGGATATTATCCTGTATTGATAGCAAAAAGAATTTTTTTTTTTTTTTAGTTTTTGGGCCACACCCAGTGACGCTCAGGGGTTACTCCTGGCTATGCGCTCAGAAGTCGCCCCTGGCCTGGGGGACCATATGGGGCACGGGGGATCGAACCTCGGTCTGTCCAAGGCTAGCTCGGTAAGGCAGACACCTTACCTTTAGCGCCACCGCCCGGCCCCTGCAAAAAGAATTTTTTAATGTGGGGGAGAAACAGGAGGGGTCAATCTGAAAAGCTATAATGAGACCAACAAAAGAGAACTGAAGAATAAAGAGCTGGTAAAGATGCTACGCTGCTTGACAATAGGAGACAGCAATAGATTACAAGGTGTTCCGTGGATCACACATGAATTTACATGCATATCAAAATTCATAAAACCATAGCCAAAAAGAAATCATTGCTTTTAATGAGGTCACTCTTCAGTTTTTTATTTTCATGTAATCTTATTTAGGGTTCTGGCCAAACCCTCATACACATGGATGCTGAGACTTGGATAGTACAAAGGACCCCTTTCTTTTTCTTTTTTTTTTTTTCTTCGTTTTTGGGCCACACCCGGTGACACTCAGGGGTTACTCCTGGCTATTCGCTCAGAAGTCTCTCCTGGCAGGCACGGGGGACCATATGGGGAACCGGGGGATCAAACCGCGGTCAGTCCTAGGTTAGTGCAAGCAAGGCAGGCACCTTACCTCCAGCGCCACCGCCCGGCCACAAAGGACCCTTTTCAAGGCTAAGTACCTCAGTCCCTGTACTTATTCCTGGCTGTGCACTTGGAGATCATATAGTGGTAAGGATAGAACCTGAGGTAGCTGTGTTCAAGGCAAAACAAGAGCCTTCTTGGATTTATTACTGCTCTAGCCTCAGAATCTCAGTCCTTATTATTGCTGGCATATACTGAGCACTTAAACAATAATTGGGAGGAAGGGGCCTAATTGATTACAGCCGGTAGGTTGTTTGCTTTGCATCTCAGTAACTGCAGAACACCACTTGGTGTGGCCCAAAACCCCCAAAATAGATAGAGATAGATTAGATAGAGATAGATAGATGATAGATAGATGATAGATAGATAGATAGATAGACAGACAGACAGACAGACAGACAGACAGACAGACAGACTTGGCAAATATTAACATCACTTCTCCTTTTGGGGGGAAGAGGATGTGTTTGGACCACGCAGGCGGGCTACGTGGCTGCAGATTTTATGGACCCGGGCCTCCAGCAGCAAAGAGGGCACTCTACCCTCTGCCCGCTCTCCAGGCCCTAAGCTGGTGGGGCCTTTCAGAAAAGCCTAAATAGATTTGAGTGCTGGAATTCAGCAGGGAGAGCACTTGCTTTGCGAGGCCGACCCAGTTTCCATCCCCGGCATCCCATACGGTCCCTGGAGCTGGTCAGGAGTGATTTCTGAGCACAGAACCCAGGAATGAAACCCTCCAAACAGACGCTCCTATTCACTGGGAACCCAGCGGCGATCAGCGCCCAGGCCAAATAGGGCAGGCCTGGCAGCCTTGCACTCACCAGGGGCAGCGAAGGACATCGCCTTCCGTGGAAAGCACCGTCCCCAAGTGCTGGGGTCAGCGGCCTGTCTGAGGGGTGTCCTGTCCCCCGGGTCCCCGACCTTCACCACATCCCTCATCCCATCCCGGCACCAACCTCCATGTCCACACAGAAATGCCCTTCGCCTGGCCTCTCCCCATCGTCCCAGCCAGTGCGAGGGGCTAGGAGGCCTCCTAAGGAGCAGTGACTGTGCCTACCTGTCTTCCTGGGATCTCTCTCGGCGCCTAAACATCTCTTCTTTCCACTTGCCTCGCAGCCTCAACACCTAGGCTTCCAATTCCGAGGCAACTGCGACCCAAGATGGTGCCACGGGGGCCAGGCAGGGACGTTTTCTCGCGAGACCAGGCCATTGGACTGCCAGGGCCCAAGAGAGACATAGTTCGAGGTTCAAGGTGCTTAAGCACTTTAAGTGGGGCTAATCTGAGTTCGAGGTCCACATCCTGAGACCTTCCAGAAGTAATCTCTGAGCACAGTCATCAGTTAGACCTGCCATGTGTGGCCAAAAACAAGTAAGTCATTTTTCCACCACTAATGATCCCCATTTTGGATGACGAAGACCCAACTATGAACATTTTGTAACCACGGTGCTTAAATAAAGGAATTATTATTAATTAAAAAATAGTGTTAAACATGATTGTCTTTAATAAATGATTTAGAATTTAGGATAAAAAAAAGATTTATTTGCTGATTTGCAGCTAAACATAGCACCGTCTCTATTGATAAGGCACCCAGGGACAAACATCTGGAGCTCTTAAGGCTGAAAAGCAAACAAAGTAAAAGTGAACTTTAAAAAATTTGGGGGAGTGCCATATCTGGCGGTGCATAGGAATTATTACTGGCTCTGACCTCAATAATTATCTGGCAGTGATCAGGGAACCATGTAGATGTTTGGGAATCAATTCAGGTTGATTGCATGCAATGCAAAGCACCCTACTCACTGTACCATCTCTCTGGCAAAGAAAACATCCTACTCACTGTAGGGCCATATATCTGGTCCTAAAGCAAATGTCTTTTTGAAAGCTCTCAAATTGAGAGGTCAGGGAGACAGTTCAAAGGGCTGGAGCAAAGGCTGTGCATGCTGGAGCCCTGGGCTCTAATTCAGTCTACCGAGTCTCCTGACTCATTCTTCTGATTCTGACTCAAGTCTCTTGAGCACTAGGAATAATCCCTGAGCCTACAGCACCTCTGAGTACTACTGGAGTGTTCCCAAACCAATCAAACATGCTCTGTTAAACCAACCCTCCCGCTCCAAAGCAAGGACACTGGAGAGATGGAGATCTGGAAGCAAAATGTCAAGGCAGGAAATAATCCATACACACTAAAGATAGTGAAATGGGTTCAGGAGTTACAATTTAGGAGCCTTCCACTCCTAAGAAGCAGGCAGCTCTGTGGGGAATTCAGGAAACAAAAGAGAGTGGTTTCCTGAGACCTGGGTATTTACTAGGAAGAATCAAACCACACTCTGGGGTGGAGATCAAGTAGTCTAACCACCAATCCAAGGTACTACATTCAAAGATGTTTCCAACCAATGAATAACAAGGTTATACTGAATGGGATGGCATCTGATTAATCCCATAATGCTCCTTAAGGTAATAAACAAAAAAGGGGGGGGCTAAAGAGATAGCACAGTGGTAGGGCATTTGACTTGCATGCGGTGGACCCAGGACAGACTGGGTTAGATTCCAGGCATCCCATATGCTCCCCAGAGCTTGCCAGGAGCGATTTCTAAGCACAGAGCCAGAATACCTGAGCATCTTCAGGTGCGGCCCAAAAACCAATCAACCAATCAATCAATAAATAAACTGCTTTTAAAAAAGAATAAACAAAATAAAGAAAACATTCCAATTGATTCTGATGTTCGTCACGGTGGAGAGCTCTGACAGTTGAGGCAGAGTTAAAGTACCTGTTAACCAACATATGTGTGATCTAAGAATCAGCACCCCTGAAGTGTAAGTGAAATGTAGAACCTCAGGCTAGACCCCCAAATTCCTACTGTTAAACAGGAAGTGAGAACGAAAGAGAATACTCCCCAGCCCCTGGGATATAGGGGAACCACGGGAGGCTTACAATTGGGTTTTAAACCCTGGGCATCTGCAAGTCTTGGGCTTGCTTGGTGTGCAGTTGGTCAATTTACTACCAAGATACCTCTTCAGCTTGTATATTTAGTTCTATTTTTTTAATGGAGGAAATATGATCCATAGTTTCTAAGGAAGGAACATCTCACCTTTTTTCTGCTCCAAGCGCTGGCCACAATACAAACTGTGAAATCAGGAAATGTGAACAGAATAGGGAAGTTTGAAGTACAATAGCCTGGACACTAGATTGGTTTTGCAGGAGACTGGGAAGGGATGTGGTAGTTGCCTATGTTCAGATATTCTTTATCCTACATCAAAAACCTGGGGCTGG
Source organism: Crocidura indochinensis (assembly GCA_004027635.1). NCBI lineage: Eukaryota > Metazoa > Chordata > Mammalia > Eulipotyphla > Soricidae > Crocidura > Crocidura indochinensis. Next base: position 3,897 of record PVKC010031977.1, on the reverse strand, counting down.
AGCAATAGTACAGAGAGTAGGGTTTTGCCTTGCATGTGGCACACGAGTTCCATCCAGACACATTCTATGATGCTAAGCCTGAGCTAAGCCTGATGCTAAGCAAAACAAACAGAAAACCTGACTTCTACCAAAACGGTGGGCTCTTGGATCAGTTTTATTGGACACTGTTCTGAAACATGATTCTATACCACCTTAAAAGTCAAGACTTCTGAGGTCCCAATTTTCTTTACATATACATACACCACTAAAGAAAGGATGCCTTCCCTTTTTTTTTTCCAGGCCACTAGTACCCAAAAAGTTTAGTGTCCCCTTCAGGAGGCATCCTGAAGCAGTCTGGAACACCCAAAAATTCATGTCCTCTTATCTTTGAAGGAATTGAAGAAAACAAAAAGATCTGGGGAATTTCTGTATGACACAATCAAATCCACTGAGGGTTCCATGAGCTTGGTACAGATATCTAGAATGTCCTGGAAAAACCTAACACTCGTCTTCTATCAGTCTTTCTTGGATACTTGGGAACAAGTCATTCTTTTTTTCTAAAAACATGGCTGGGAATTGGGAGGAGTAGGCAAAACAGTCTGGGCAGAAGATACTCCAGGAAGGTTAAACCTTTGTGCATTTAGTGAAAAGAATCCAACTAAATGCCAAGCTCATAATATCTGAGGCTAGCCAAAGATAATGCAAAGAATATGAGAACTGATATTCTGCAGGATACTACTTGAGAAGGCTGAGGGATAGGACAGGGAAGGGGCAAAGAGGGAAGTGGTCAATTCGGAGGAGGAGGTGGTGCTGAAAGGGGATAAAACCTATCAGCGACAGATCTATAAACCACGGTACAAAGAGTACATGTCCCTCTTACCGGCAAACTGGAGAATGGGAGGAAATTAATGGGGGAAGAACTGGTGGAGAGAAGTGGACAATAATGAAAGACAGGTATTGAAATAATGTATGACTGTAATCTAATCACGAATAATTTTATAATTTTATGGTGACTAAATAAGAAATTAAAAAAAATATTCCCCCCCCCCCAAAAAAAAATCTGAGGCTCAGGCAGGCCTTCTATCAAAAGTGACTATTGGCTCATAGCCTCCTTAAAACTTTGTTTTTAGGAAATTTTTGTTTAGAGTTTTGAGGGGAGGATGTTAAAGGCTATATCCAGCAATATTTAGAGGCTATTATTGATACTGTGCTCAGGAATGATCCCCAGGAATGCTTTAGGGTCCGCATGTGATGCTGAGGCTCAAACAAAGGTCATCAGCAGGCAAGGCAAATGCCTTAACTCCTTTAGTATCTCTCCAGCCCCAGCCCCACTTTAGAAATTATGGGATAGGGGAGTTGGGTCACACCTGGTGATACTCAGGACTTACTCCTCCCTCTTCACTCAGGATTCGATCATGGCAGGCTTAGGGACCATATCAGAAGTCAGGGGTTGAGTCCAGTTCAGTCACCTGCAAGACAAGCACCTTTACCCACTGTAGGCTCTAGCCCTCTTTAGAAATTCTTAATGCTGGGGCTGGAGAGATAGCATAGTGGTAGGGCATTTGCTTTGCACATAGCTGATCCAGGACAGATGGTGATTCAAATCCTAGCATTCCATATAGTCCCCTGAGCCTGCCAGGAACAATTTCTGAGCACAGAGCCAGGAGTAACCCCTGAGCACTGCCAGGTGTGACCTAAAAACTGAAAAAAATAATTCTTAATGTTTACATTGACATGTCAGATATCCCTACCTCACATTAATATAATTTTAGTTTGACTGTTATTTGATTCACTAATACTAAAATGACTCAAAGAAAATAGATTAAAATACATAAATACTTTTGCAAAACAGACCAATTTGTGAATACTTTTTAGTTGTCTTAGGGGTTGGAGCAATAATACAGAGCGCTAAGGTGCTAGCCTTGCATGCAGTCAAAACCAGTTTGATTCCCAGCATCCCATTGCAATCCCATAGCAACACCAGGAGTTATTTATTGGTACAGAGCCAGGAGTAACCCCTGAGCACCATCGGGTATGACCCAAAAATAAATCTAAAAAAGAAATTAGTTGTCTGGGGCCAAAGAATTAATAGTGCGAGTTAGGTACTTGCCTTAAACAGCTGATCCAGATTCAATTCCTAGAACTACATATGATCCCCAAACCCCACCAAAAGAAAAACAAAACAGGCAAAAATAATCATTATCAGTAGTATGGATGTTGCCAAAAAGGAGAATTTTTTTCTAACCCATACTAGTGTGATTGCTTACTGTTCTATTTATTTCTTAAAAGCTATTCTTTTCTTTCATAAAGCAATAGCTTAAACACAATCCTTCTTTCATAAGCAGAAGTTGACAGTCTTGCCTACTTTATAGACTCAGAAGTTATTTTAGTCCTGGTAGTAATCTTAGTATTATTTATTTAAATTAAAATTTTAATTTAGGTTCTTTGATTTACAAACCTGTTAATAATAGAGTTTCAGGTTTAGAATTTCCAACTCCAAACCCATCACCAGAAGTCCCCTCCCAATCTCCACCCTGCCTCCTAAAAAGTTGAGAGTCCTTGTTCATCTCTGATCAAAGTCATTAAAACACACACACACACACACACAATTCGGAATGGAGGATGGTACATGACTGAAGAGCAATGAAGGACACTGTCATTCAGATCTGTACTATGCTCTCAAACCCATGCACACACAATAGATTTTTAAAAAAATTTAATTGGGGTCGGAGAGATAGCACAGCGGCATTTGCCTTGCAAGCAGCCGACCCAGGACCTAAGGTGGTTGGTTCAAATCCCGGTGTCCCATATGGTCCCCCGTGCCTGCCAGGGCTATTTCTGAGCAGACAGCCAGGAGTAATCCCTGAGCACCGCTGGATGTGGCCCAGACAGCCAGGAGTAATCCCTGAGCACCGCCGGGTGTGGCCCAAAAACAAAAACAAAATTTAAATAGACACCTTCTCCTAGAATGCCTTCCTTCTGCATTGTAGTAGTGGGATATTCTCAATACCTAGTAGGAACTTTTGAATGGGATACGGGGAGGTTCAGATTCTTATCTGAATCATATTTCCTCAGGATTTCCAAAACAACCCTTATTTTTATATGGCAGGCTCTGAGAAAAGTTTTGAAAATTTGTATCTAATAATGGGAAAGCTCATTCACATATAAGAGATGTTAGGCTGTTCTCTACAGACAGATACCATTGAGACCCTCAATTTCCTGCCATCAGGGGATATTAAATCATAAAGAATGGAGCCGGAGAGATAGCAAGGGGGTAGGGTATTTGCTTTGCATGCAAAGCAACAGTGGTTCGAAACCCAGCATCACATATGGTCCCCCGAAACTGCCAAGAGCGATTTCTGAGCGTTGAGTCTGGAGTAAGCCATGAGCACCGCCGGGTGCGACCCGGCCTCCCCCACCCCAAAAATATCATAAAGAATAAGTTAAGCTCAGCCAACAGCAGGTTGAGTACCTGGGAAAATTTTTAACTCCAGGAACCAGGACCTTGAGACCAAAAATAATTGGGTGATTCAAGATTTTGGACCAGGTTAGTTAGAGCTTTGGAATCTATGCCTACAACAAAGCACAGGGTGCTCAGTTAATTGTGTACTGCTAAGCACACAAAGGCACGGCACATACACCATAAAGGAGCAGCAATAAGATTTAGCTGCCCCCACACAGTGACTTTAAATGCTTGCTGGTCTTGTGGACACCTTACGCCATGAATAGTGGCATCCTCAACAGAAATAAAGAGCACAAGAACTAAGGAACTTCTCTAGGAAATAATTCCCAAATTCAGGCTACCCTTCAGGCAAAATGACAACAGAACCTCTTTCACCAGAAAGGTAACCAAGTTGATGGTCACAACCCTGGAGATTATTGTTTAGATTCAATCATCAGGCAATATGGAAAGAGCAA
>PVKC010031976.1:0-14386 GCA_004027635.1 Crocidura indochinensis | reverse complement strand
AAAAACAAAAACAAAAACAAAAACAAAAAAAAAACAATAGGGCAAAGGCAATTATCTTTACCTTCTCTCTACAGCCAAAGCCTAAATTCAGGAGGGGGGGCCCTTAATCCAAAACTTTACAGTCTCAGCACTTTAGGGCCCGATGGTTCACAGACACCCCTTCTCATCATTTCTCCTACAGAACTGCTTCTGGTTACCAACCAGATAAGATAATTAGAAAATTGGCAGACAGTGGCTGGGCCGATGATGATACAGGAAATAGGGAGCTTGCCTTGTGCACGGTCACCCGAGTTCAATTCCTGGCATCCCATAGTCTGCCAGTAGTGATCCTTGGGTGCAGAGCCAGGAGGAAACTTTGAGCTTCCCTACACACTGCTGTGTGTGTTCCCAAAATAAAAACAAATAAGAACCAAGCAGACCAAGAGGGGTTTGAGGAAGTCATAAAAGCCAGATATGATCTGAAGAAGTCACTATCACCAGCCCCAAAGCACAAGGAGAGGCAGGAACTGAGGCTGATAAGACTAACCCTAACCAATGTCACGGAAGCCCAGAGAAGGCTGAATCTCCTTGAGGGGAGAAACTTCAGGAAAACCAAAGACCCAAATAACTACATGAAGACACAAAAAAGAATTTCAAAGTCCATTTTCCTCACCCACACCCTGTCTGCAGACCATAATCCACCTAAGATACTGTCAACAATTTCTCTGGGGCCAAAACTGCTCCTTCTCCCCCAAGTCCCAGTACCAGCTGCTGGCACTCTTTCCTGCCTGCCCCACCACCACCACCATCTCTCTCCTTTAGTAGTTCTCAAGTCACATGGACACCCTGCCCCAATGTTCAAAAATAGCCTTCACCCTACGGCCCCACTGCAGTTACAAGGCTGCCCATTTCACTGCCTGGCTCATGGGGGACTCAGTCTGTGTGCTTCACATTTTACTTATGGAGAAACTGAGGATCGGAGATTGTGTGACTTCCCCAGGGTCACACAGCTTACTGAGGGATCTGGGTCCTAGTCTGTCTGCTCTCTCTTAAGTATGTATTCTTTCAGTCATCCTACTTGTTAGAAGATAGCATAGGTTGGTAATAGAGGGCATAGATGGGCACCAGCCAGCACAGGTAGGCCATGGCTGGTGCAGGATAACATGATGGGTACCAGCTGATACCATTTGATATGAGTGGCACAAACTAGCGAAGATGGCCTAAGTGGCAAATTGGCGCAACTCATATGGACAACACTGGCTGGCACAGGCAGAAACCAGTCCATCCTGACATGTGTTGGCAACACTGATGACCAAGTGGGCACCTGTCCCCCATCCAACTGGTGCCCATCCACTGTACACACCTGCTATCTAAGACCAGCCCAAGCTTCCCAGGGCTTAAGGCAAAGCTCCTTCAAAGTCAAGTGAGAACCCTTTCCTGTGCCTTCTCCCAGTCACTAGATGTTATCTGTGATCCTCAGCTGGTGCCCCTCAGCATTCTCCCTCCTCAAGGCTAGCCTGGCCCTCCTGCCCCTCTCCTAAGGCCCCTTGATGCCCTCAAGACCACCAGTATCCAGGGCCTCCCTAAACTCTCCCTCTTCTGAGTTAGGGGACATGTTCCCTAGTTTTGAGACTAGGAGATAACATATGTGCTGGGGGATGGGCCTTCCTGTGCCCATCACAGCTGTAGGGGTCAAAGGTGAGGTTTGGACTGTGCTCCTGAGCCCCCAATGGACTGAGGCCCCGTGTCTCCATTTTGGGAGAGGATGGAAGCTAAGTCCTATGACTGTGGCCAGCCATGGGGTGACATCACGAATTCTTGAAGGTCAATGGGACCATTGGAAAGACCTCTTTATTGGGGAGGGACCATGTCTCTACTGGGGACTCCAAGCTCACTCAAGTCCTACAGGACAGAACAAGGGAAGGTTCCAAATCCCCAAATGGAGGAGTTCCTAAGGTACTGGCTCTGCCCAAATCCCTGACAGCCCCAGACTGGCACTACCATGAAGCCATGACAAGCTGCAGGCCCTCCAGGGTTAGGCATTGCTGAACTCCAGCTCTATTCCAGTATTTTGGGAAGTCTAAGATGACTGTGGCCAGGTAGATTCAGGAATACTGGTCTCTCCTATGGACATGTTGTTTCTCGAGCATGGCTTCCTCAGAGCTCCAGGGAATGAGTCTCCTTAACACCTTCACCTTCACCAGCAACTACCCAATGCACTTTGAGGTCTAGGCCCAAGAAAGAGCCTGATCAGATGAGCCCAGGTAGGCATAGGACAGGGGCCTGTAATGAGCTACTTACAGTTCTGCAACCTGGCAGGGAACCAAGGTCAAAGCTACCATGAAATGCCTAACCTTGGGATCCTCAGGCAGGAAAACCAGACCACTGCAGAGGGGGAGTAAGGGTGCTGCTGCACACAGGAGGAACCTGATTTGGGGAGAATGTGAGGAGTTCATGTCTCCTAGGTTTTTCTTCCAGGTGGAAAACCCTTGGGACATGGAGCTAGTCCAACAAGGGGAGCACAGGGCATTTGTGAATAAGGGGATCCTGTGGAAGGGACACTATCTCTCTGTGAGGTGGCAGAGTGATAATACAGGGAATAGGACGTTTGCATTTCATGGGGCCAGCCCAGGTTCGATCCCAGGCACCCATATGGTCCTCCAAGCCCACCAGGAGTAATTCCTGAAAGCAGAATCAGGAGTAACATTAAACACAGCCAAGTGTGGCAAAAAAAAAAAAAAAATGAGCATATGTCATAGGTTGTCACAGATAGTCATAGGTTGACATGGGCTGGCTCCATTTGGCATGAGTCAACACTAACCAGTACTGACTGGTATCCACTGGCATTAGTTGATATGAATGGCACCAGTTGACATTGACTTTCATGATTTGGCATGGTCTAACATACCAGTTGGCACTAGCTGGCATCAACTGACATGGGCTGGCTAGCACCAATTGACATGGCACCTCTTGGCATGTGTGGTGCCAGCTGGTATGTTGTAAGACCGATTGGCACTGGCTAGAACAGACTGACATAGAATGGCACCAAATGGTATAGTATGGCATGAGTGGTACAAGCTGGCACAGTTGAAATTTGCTGATACCGACTGGTACTTGACATTTATCAGCTTAAACTAACACTGCCTGGCATAGACTGGCATGAGTTGATATGTCCTGGTACCAGCAGGCATTTGGTTAGCACATACTAATGCATAATGTTTACATGAGCATTATCTGGTGTGAATTGACACAGGTTGGCACAGACTGGTATAAATGGCATGTTTGATTATCACGGGTTCGCCTGAACTGACTTTGGTCCTCACTCCTTGGCATCCACCACCATCCACAACCCTGAAGGGCAAAAAGTTCAATGGCTTAGTATGAATGTTTTGCTTGTGAAAGATCCTGGTTTGAGCTCCAGCACCACATGGCCCCCAAAGCACTTCTGAGAGTAGCTCCTAAGTATCACTGGGAAGGTCTACCCCTGGGTTTGGTGATTGTGGAGCCAGTCATCATGGAAAAGGACCATCTCTAAGTCTCTGCACTCACCTGCACAGTGGCACACTCAGGGCCGCCCCTGGGCTGTGCAAGAAGCAGGGAGCACAGGAAGTTCTGACCTCTGCAGTCAGCTCAACACCACTGGTAAGAATCAGATGGGCAGACTGTGCTGCCTAGAGCTGCTCAGCCCCTCCAAATCCCTCCCTGGCCCATCAATGGTAGAGTCAGAATCCCATTTGTACCATTTCTCTCCCTCTTTGCTCATACTACCCACTCACAGTAGAGGAGTCCAGGCTGCCATTGGGTATGCAACACTGTTGGCATTGCTGGCATAGGCACTGCCTTGCTGAAGCCCAAAGTGACTGAAGTGGGGGCCCCACTGCAATAGTCCCCAGGAGGAAGGTGACAGACTCAAAGACAAATATAGAGTCCAGCCTGATATCCCCATCGAGTCTACCTGAACCTCAGCAAGTGGGCAGGTGTAATTTTTCATTCCAGGCAGACTGGTCAAAGTAGTGTAGCTAGTCAGCAAGAGAAAGAATCAAGGTCCAGAGACCAACCTGCTCCCACTAAAACCAAACCTACACCAAAACTCAGTGTGACAGTCACAAATACACCAGATCAGTCAACGAAGTCACTGTGGCATGTCTCCATGGCCTGCAGGAAGGACCTCTCACCTCCATCTACTAACCAAGAACATCCAGCCCAACTGGGGACAGGAGGCAACCTGTTGGGTGACCTCTGGCTGGTGACCAACAGTGTAAGTCTCAAAACCGGCTCTAGGAAGCTCTGAGCCCCAGGCTCCAGCCCTGGGGGGGGCCTGAGGCCAACATTCACTCACCAGGCAGCATACTAGGACCTAAGCAGCTCAGTCTGAGCAGGGGTTAGGAGTTGGCCTCCCCCCTTCCCATAGGGCCCTGCCCTCTTACACCTCAAGGGGAAAGATACAGCCACTTCTCTTAGGCCAGCTAAGCACTCAGAGCCTGGGCAGGGTGATGGTCAGGGAACAAATGTCGAGAAGTCATGCAATGCCCTACACTTGGAGATTCATTTCCTGAAAGCGCTACTGACTCAAACACTTACCTTGGGGGTGGGGTGGGGGTGGGGGTTAAAACATGTTTTCAAAAAGATAGAATCAAGATTGTATTTTCTCTTCCTCTTGTTTCTACTCCCAGAGGACTACAGAGTGGAAAATCACCAGAAAGGGCAAGAATGGAAGGTGTGAGTCCATGAAGGACTAAAAGAGGAGATGTAGTGAGGGGGTGGGGAGTGGCAGAGAAGGAGCACAGATAATCACCTGCCCCCACCTCCACACTGACACTAACACTGGTATCCCCCCACATTTACATGAACAGGAGTCAGAGGCCTCTCAGGAGCTCCCGTGACCTTCTCAGATGCCAAGAGTGTGTGAAGAAGGCTGCATAGCTGCCAATGTCAGCAAAGGCCTCTTTGGCTTTTTAAGGCGATTTGCAAATGATGCAACACACACACACACACACACAGTTCTTCCAGAACACACACCCATAGTCCTTTCAAAGCAGAAGATGTTGTACTGGGCGCTGTCTCACTCCTGCCTGTAGCACAGAAAGCACCATGCGGAGAAACTCTTAGCCTCCAAGGTTGCCTGTGGCCATGTCAGTCACTGCCCAGCATGCCCAGCATTTGGTCCTATCTTACAGAAGGAGAAATAGGGCTCAGCTATCCCCAGTAGCCACCACTACCCAGTTAGAATGACCTAACTGAGGCCTCAAGTGCCAATAGTCAGGATCCTGAAACAGGGCCCCTACCTAAGCTCTGCTGACCAGCACCAAGTGTCAGATCAGGGAAGTAGCTATGCAGTGGAGCAGACCGCCTATTCACATAAGCCCCCTAGGTTCCAATCTCAATACCATGAAGAAAAATGCCAGCCCTGGAAGCTGTTGGACCCATGGGCAGGATGGAAGAGGCCACCCATCCACAGAGCCGCTGGGCTTAGCACCAGACTCCAGGACAGAAGGCACAATAGGTGGCAGATCGGGCTGCACTGCCCAGAGGTCAGAGAATAGAGTTCTGCACAGAGGGTTGGGGAGCAGAGAATCAGGAGAGCCAGAGTTGGGAGGGTGCCCATGCCCGCTGCCTGCACCAACCCCACCCCTCCAGCAGCAGCTTCGTCCATGCATACCTCAGGTTGTGCTGACTTTCACTCCTTAAGGAGCTTTCAAAGCACCCGAGAACCACACCCACGCCAGCCCCACTCAGATTCGCCCTGCTCTGGGCTTCTCCATCTCCCACAGAGTGGACTACACTGCCCACAGCACCAAGTTCTTGGCCTGGACTCCCCAACCCTGACGCCCCAGCTCTCAAAGCTACAGCAGGGTGTCAGGAGAGTAAGGATAGAGCTGCCCCACCCAGTGCGGGGCAAGCTCTGTTGACTCACCCCAGATCCCTGGGCAAGGAGGGCGGCTGCTGGCCCCGCGTCAGGCTTTAATTGCATGGTGGGAGGCCTGAGCAGAAACTAGCCTGACTACCTGCTTCCATCCCTGAGTGAGTGAATCCAGATTGGTCCTCAACCCTGGGAATACTTGCCACAGTAACACAACTCTGCAGCTTCCAGCTCTGTGAGCACTGTCTGAGAACCAGCCCTCTGATTCAATGCCCGCCAGGAAGGTAGATGGGAGCTCAACACCTCAAATGTCTCTCTCTCTTCGGGAGAGCCAGGGTCAGGACCCCTCAACCCCAGGGCTGAGTCCCATTAGACTCACAGGCCATGGAAAGGGAACAAGGCACCATGTGGAGTGTGTAAAGCTCTAGGTTCAATCCCTGGAACCGCCCAACAACCTGAATATTTCTGGATACAGCCCCCAGGCCTGAACACTACTAGAAATAGACCCCAAGAACTGCCAAGCATACAACCTCAAAAAAAGGGGAATAGAGGGCTCGAACTACCCATGTGATATACAGTAGAGCGTAGGGTTGAGCTTTCAAATTCCCCAGAACCCAAAAGGTATGGGGGCCAGGCCAGGTCTCACCTGCCAGGTCTCACCACTGCCAACCAAGGCAGCCCTCAGCATCTCAGGAAGAACCTCTATACTTCTTTCTCCGGGTCGATGACAAGCACCTACAGCAACCAGTCAGTGCTGGAGCAACCCGCCCAGCTGTCCCAGGCAGAGCAGGGCCAAGTTCTACGAAGCTGCTCAATGGGTGCAGAATGGCCTGTGCCAGGATCATCCCTACCATGACTTTCCAGCCAGCACTGCCTGACTCCAAGACAGAAAAGGCAGACATGCAACCACTCCTACTTGACCCGGAAACAGCCCAATCCTCAGAGGGTTCTTGTGACTCCTTTGAGACACATCAGGCAAGAGGAGAACCCAAGGGGAGAGTTTGAAGCCAAGATGCTGGCTTGCCACTTCTTGGACTTACAGCCAGGATCCAGAAAAAGGTGAAAGGAGTCTAAAGGACAGGTCCTTTAAACCTGGGAGCCTCCTTCTGAACCAAAAGCTTGTGCTGGACTCTGGGTCCACAGCTCTCCCAGGTCCACACCTCTTGCCCCATCTCTCCTCATGTTCCCACCAACACACAGGCTGACTTACTGCGTCTGAGGTTCAGCTGCTGGGTCCGAGTCTGCAAGAGAAGACAGAGGGGAGAGCTTGTCGGGCGGGAGGCTGGCCCCAATAGATTCAGCCAGGCCCGCCCCTTTCCCAGCCTCCCAGGGGGCACTGGAGACAGAGCCTGGCCAGCCAGACTGGGTTCCTGCCTCTCCTCCCCCGACATTGCATCCTCATTAAGCTCCTACCTGCATTGTCCCCACCCCCCTCCCCGCCCCCCCAAGGCCACATCCCAGCCTAGGACCAGCCACTGGGCCTGTCCTGGGCCAGTCCCACACTCCCTGCTGGGAGCCCCTTGTCCCCAAGCCTGCAGGAAGTTCCTGCTCGTCTAGTCCCCAGTCTCTCCCAGATGACAAAATCACAGTGCCCAGAGCTGCTATTTAACACTTATCAGGGTTTTCCCGCCCCCAGGGTCCCAGGCCACTGGGACCCAGTGGGCAGGGAAGCCTGGGCAACAACAATGATGCCCAAAATGCAACCCAGGGCAGACACTTCGGAATCGAATGTGCCAGAGTGCACCAGATGTGGCCGGAATTTGAGGAATCTGCAGTCCCCAAGGGAAGGAATGGAATGCAACTTCTCCCCAGCCGGTCTTCCCTTCTTCCTGCTTTCTGGGGACAGTGGAGGGGCCACAAGACATCGCGGGAACAGAGCTTCCGCCCAGCTGGAAACCTTTGAACACCCCCACCCCCAACCACAGACCAGAAACCAGAAGCCCTGGGATTCCAGAAAACACATTTACCGGAGACAGGAGCCGAATCCAAGTGAATCAGTGGGCCAGCAGCGTCCTGATCTGGAGCAAAGCTTGGGGCAGCCAGGCCAGCGCTAGTGTCCTCGTCATCATCACTGTCCTCAAAATCAAAGGCCTCTCCGGAGTCGTCCTCTGCCTCAGGGGAGGGGCCTGGGCCTGCGGAAACTGGAAGGTCTCCTGAGAGGAAGGAAGGAGTGAGCTTGCCCTCTGGGAGGGCCCTTTCTAGAACCCAGGTGGGAGGTGAGCAAGAGCAGAACTGTCAGCGGAAGAAGGGAAGACACAGAGGGATCCCGCTTCCACAGCTAGCAACATGCATGTCTGTCGCAGAATGTAAGTCTCTCCTGTCTCTTGTCCTCTGGCTTTCTGTTTGCCCATGTTGTGGGCGTAGGGTGTTTTTTAAATGTCCGTGCTTGGATGCACATGTGCACATGTGTGTGCGGAGGCAGAGCACAAGCACCCTGAACCACGTCCAACACGCAAGGCAGCAGGACGTACAAATGCTTGTAAACACACAGCACCTGGAGGACCAGCTTCCAGGCTCTGGGCACATGTTGGCTAAGACAGGGTTGGTTAGTTAGGTTACAGACTCTTGGCATGCAGGTCTGCCCAGCCAAACTCATTACCAATCACTCCTGTCAGAGCCCCTGCCAGCTGGGGTCACAACCTGCAAACCCCATCTCACACTGTGTAGCTGCCTCAATGTCTCCCATCTCCATCCCAGCCTAAGCTCATGTCCATCATTAGTTTCCAAATGACACAGAATGATGGTCCTGCGTTCCTTTCTGCTGTTCCTCCCTCTGTCTCCCTTTAAGGGGACAGTTCTGGCAGGGGAGAGGCGCAGGGGAGAGGCACGGGGTGGAGCAGGAACTCAGCGTGTTTGGTTACCCCCACCCCAGGAAAGAATGAACTTGCCCTAGAGCCCCTGATGCGGTTGTCATCGTATTCCTTCTCCAGACTGAGGTTCTCTGTCTACCTCCCTTCAAGCCTTCTTTCGTTTTGTTTAGTTTTGTTTTGTTTTGGGGGACTACACCCAAAACATAGTTAGGTTACTCCTGACTATGTGCTCAAAAATCGCTCCTGGCTTGGGGGGGGGGGCGCATATGGGACACTGGGGGATCAAACCTCGGTCTGTCCTAGGTTAGCATTTGCAAGACAGACGCCTTACCTCAAGCTCCGTCCCCTCAAGCCTTCTTTCTTCTCTAGACACTGCCTGGATAAAACTTCTTGTGGTAGCTAAGCCCATCTATCCCTGTCCTCCCACAACAGGCAGAGTGGTCTGATAAACATCAAGACTGCCCCAATGATTGCCTGCCATGGGGCATCTTCTGCAGGCCAGACACTGCTCAGGCACACTAGACAGAGCTCAAGCTCTGCATTCTACTGGACTGGGCTGGGCTAGTCTGGGGGCCCTACCAACTAACTGCATAATTCTTAGAGACCCATTCAATATTCTTCTCCCTGCACTGTCCTCCACTTGTAAATATGTATGCATAGTAAGAATGAAAACACACCATGGGATTAGAAAGATAGTAAGGGAGTTACACAGCTGACCCTGATCCCTGGTATCACTTATGGTCCCCTGAGCACTGCCAGGAGTGATTCCTGAAGTCTGTCAGATATGGCCCAAAAGCCAAAAGAAAAAATCCTAAAAAGCACTCCACCCATAGGACTGATAAGAATAGGGAGAAGAAGCAGACAGGTGTTGCCTCAGCTTGCTGTCTCTAGTGGGACCTTGGGGCCTTGAAACCTGGGTTGGGAGGCAGGCAGGAACAGGATTATATTCTGGCCTCCATTACTAAAATTATCTTGACTCCTGGTATTGCCAAATACCCCCTGGGGAGCAAGATCACAGATCACAGTGACAACCTAGCCCAAGGCATTTTGTATTAACCAGGAAACACTGTCCATATCCACTAGAGGACCTGAGGCAGGACTACCTCTACCTGCCTGTGTCCCACCCACCACAGGTGCTCATGGGTCATCTGGCAGGTAGATGTGGCACAGGTGGGACATCTAATACCTCCTCCTTGGGGATATCTCGTACATACCTCCAGGGGCCAACATGGCAGAATCAAGAAGGTCCACCCTGGCCCAGAGTCATAGTATAGCAGGTAGGGCCTTTGCCTTACATGCAGCCAATGTATGGTCCCTATGAAGATTACTCAGAAACTATGAAGAGCAGTTTCTGGGTACAGAGCCAGAAGTAGTCCCTGAGCACCCTGGGTGTGGTTCCAAAAGACAAAAATTAAAAAAAGGGGGGAGCTCTTTCCTGGATTGCAAAAACCCAGAGTTGCCCCACCTGACCTAGCTCCCTCTCCTGGGAACTATGGGGACTCTAGAGATTGGCTCCAGTGGGCAATGTGTGACCTGTGGCCTCTTCCCTCATGTGTGAACATACCAAGGTACTGTATTAGGACTGTCTGTCCCTGAGTCACCTGTTTGAAACTACAGAGATCCCAAAGGCCTAGCAAATTCCCCAGCACACAGTAACACATGAGGACTGACATGAATGCCACACGTATATCTTAACACTATGTTCTTGCCCTAAAGCCTTGTTGTTCTTAGTATCCCAGGAGGCCTGGGACACTAGTTCAGTGATAATGATATACAGGTGGTAGGGACTCTGAGGGACATTTTTCAAATGACAGCTCTCAGTCCTGTGGCTGTGGGGGACACACAGTAATTCAGAGATTACCAAGCAGCCTACTGTTGTATGAAGTGCTCAAGATATTTCAAAATATACCATTCTTTTTTTTTTTTGGTTTTTGGGTCACACCCAGCAGCGCTAAGGGGTTACTCCTGGCTCCATGCTCAGAAATTGCTCCTGGCAGGCACGGGGGACCATATGGGGCACCGGGATTCGAACCGATGGCCTTTTGCATGAAAGGCAAACGCCTTACCTCCATGCTATCTCCCGGGCCCTATACTATTCTTTATCGTTTTGTTTTAGGATATTTGGGGGACGCACCTGGTTATTCTCAGGGGTTACTCCTAGTTCTGCATTCAGAGATCACTCCTGGTGGTGCTCAGGGGACAACCATATAGTGTTCTGGGGATTGAACCTGGTTTAGCCATGTGCAAGGCAAGCACCTTACGCTACACTATCACTTCAGCCCTCGAAATTAAACTAGGAATAAAGCCATACTTGCCTTTACTCATGACACTGTTTGTGACATATCTGTGTCCTGGGTGTCAGAGTTGTCTGCTTGTCTCCCTGCTCACTTCACTCAAGTCACATTTGTGTCCCTGTAATGCACCAGTTGTGCGCCAGACTCAAAATGTCAGTTCTGGCCCAGAATATTCTTGTCAGGCACCTCTTTGCACTAACCACACACTTGGGGCTATGTTTTCATTAACTCCAAGCAACAACTATCACTGCTCAGAGTCCTGGGACGCCCTCATCTGCCACCTGAACTTCCTCCCTGTGCCCTGAGCACACAGGACACTGTGTCCTCTATGCTCTCACTGGCCACATGCCCCAGAGGACAAAACCACTGAGGGTGACACTTGATGGATTTTCTAACCATTATAACCTGTGCTCCACATGCAGTAGGCAACAAACCAGCACTTACTGAATGTGTGTTTTCCCCTATGTCAACCCTACATACTGCAAGGTGTTCAGGTTTACAAACCACTGAAACAGGGTAAAAGAGAGGATGGCAAGTTGGCCAACCTGGCATCCAGTCAACCCAGATTCAATCCCAACACCACAAAAGGTCTTCTGAACCCACCAGGAGTGATCCTTGAGCATAGAGTCAGGAGTATACTCTGAGCACTGCTGCTGTGACCCAAAAGCCAAATAAATAAATAAAGACCTCTAGCCCCTGCTCACCATTTAGGGGTTCCCAGAAACAAACCCATTCAGACCCTGGATTATATGCATGATTTGGGTTCTGGGCTGGAAGGAAGTGGGTATCCCCAGATGCATGGTCCCAGGCCAGGGCCAAATATGACGTGGCTTCCAGGTGTGAGCCTGTAGGGAAATTGGACCACTGCTCTACCTGACTCCTCTCACCTGTCCTTTCTGAAATCAGTAGAACATGAGGGCACAGACACTATATGTTTGGAAGGTCCAAAACCTATACAGGAGCACCTGGTGAAGTATGCTCACCAACTTAGCTGCTCTGACACAGATGAGATGCCAAACTCAGTCTCAATGTGACAGCATGCCCAGCATGGCCGCCTGCCATGGCCACACCCTACCCTGAGATGGGGGGTGCTGTAGATTCCCCACTACCAGGCCTGTTCCAGGCCACTAGGCCACAGATAGGAGGGATTAGAGAGGAACTTAAAGCTTCTTCATCATCTCCGTTGATGAGTTCTACAGCCCAGATACAATTACCAGCTAGCACAGTTGTGCCCCTGTCTAGTGATGTCCCCCATAGCCCGGGCTGGGAAGCTCGAGGGGATAGAAGACAGGTGCTCACTTTGTGGGGAAGAGTGCAAGCAGACCTGGTCAGAGGAACACAGAATGCCCCAGAGCCTGTGATGATGCAGACAGGAAGGGCTCTGCATGGGGCACCTGCCTGGAAAGTGCAGCAAAAAGGGGATGGAAAGTTTCTCTGATTGAGGCCACAGCTGGGACAGAAACCAAACAGCCAGTGGTAGTAGCCAGTGACCTTAAAGACGTGAGTGAGGATGGAGGGAGAAGAGGTGGCAGCTCTGATGAAAGATTTGGATTTTATTTCGCTGGAAAACAGGGTTGCACTTCTCAGAGAACCCAGCAACGCTGGTGCCTGCTTAGGCAAATAGATTTGGGGCAACAGAATCTTCAGTTTCTTAGGGTTGGCCTCCTCAGTGAGAAAAAGAAAGAGTATGGGGCTGGAGTGATAGCATAGCAAGTAGGGCGTTTGCCTTGCACACAGCACATGGGTTCAATCTCTGGCATCCCATATGGTCCTCCAAGCCTTCCAGGAGTAATTCATGGGCGTAGAGCCAGGTTTAACACTTGAAAACTGTTGGGTGTGGCCCACAAGTAAGAAAGAGAAGGGGCAGCTGGGGCCCAAAGTTGGGACCAGGAACAAGGAACAACGTTGCTCCATGGCTCTGCTCCAGGGACCCTGTGAGCACCCGGTCCTCAGGGCCTCCCTGGCATGAACACAGCTGCTTATCAGCAGGCAGATTCTCAGGCCCATCCCTGGATAATTGGGGGCTGCACTGAGCCCTGCCCACTATCTGGTCCAGTGTCACCACACAGAGGCCTCTGCTGTTCCTGGACACGCCTCATCCCTGAGAGACTCTGCCTGCAAGCACATCCAGAAGGCAGGGACATGGGACACCACCCCGAGCCATGGGGAAGGTGTGTCCCCCACCCTTGGCAGAAGAACAGGCCAGATGCAGAAGAACTTCCTCCATGTGCTGTGCAGAAGGCAGATGGGGCTCTGAGAGAATCTGCAGCCTGGGCCTGCTGCCCCCACTGACTCCCACATGAATGATGCCTGAAAATGGACATTGTTGCTGTCGTCTGCTGGACTTTATGCAGCTGCGGGCATTGGTGTCATGAGCACACAAGAGTTCTGGAATGACCAAACCAAGCACTGTGACCACCTCGGTGCCAACAGTATATATCATTATTCTGCTCAGTGCTCCAATAAAGAGACAAGAGGAGGACAGCAGTCAGGCCCAGGAGAGACAGAACAGGGGTGTGACCTGTGTCCAGTTCCCCCAGGAGGAGGTCTGGCTTCTTATGTCCCCATCTCAGTACTCTCTCCTCCCTTTCACTCCTAAGGCTGACATAGAAAATACAGGATTCCCAGTCAAAGGTGAACCATGCCTTAGCATAAAGTGCGTATTCATCTTTGAACCCACCACCACTCAGTGGCTGGAGTTGGAGCATCCAGCCCAGCCTCACCGCTTTGGGCCCTGTTCTCTGTTCACAAACTGGGGGTGAATGATGTTGGTCTCTGCCTCGCACTAATTCTGTGAGAAGGAAGTTGTTGTTCCCTCATGCTGGTAAGGAAGCTGAGGCAGAGAGATGGATCAGGGCCCGAGATGCAGAGAGGAGGCAGCCCGAAGCCGGGGTACAGTACCTGTAGCAGCTTGTGGAGGAGGGTCGGAAGAAGCCATCAGACAAGGTCCAGCTCGGCCCAGTGGCTTGTCTGTGAAAACAAGGCAGGAACCCGGTTAGTGGTGTCCGAGGCCTGAGTGTTCGATCACCGTGGCCATGTACTACACCAAGCTTACCCGCCCCTTTCCCAGAAGCCCGAGGTGCAGGGCTATGAGGGCGCAACCATCTGCTGGTCAATCATTAGCCCGGAAAACCCAGCAGCTGCAGAGCAGTCACCATTACCCCTGGCTGGGGAACCTCTGACCTGCCAGGTGGGAGCCCATGAGTCCCCCATCCTCCCTCTGTCCCCCAGCTGTCAGCAAAGCTACAGCCTAGGACCAGGTATGTGAACTTTCCAGGCTATGATAGACATAGCAGGGACACCTCTTCTTCTTCAGGTCACTGCTCAGCCCTGTAGCACAGTCAAGTGTCATTAACCCTCTGTCCATCCCCGTCTTGCTCCCCAGCACTGCCCAGCAGAGAGCAGGTAACTGGCCCTGCCTTAGGGTCATGAGATGTAAAGGG
>PVKC010031975.1:0-14370 GCA_004027635.1 Crocidura indochinensis | reverse complement strand
TGTAAAGATAATCACTTTTTAATCACTTTGAATTATAGTTAAAAACTTATTCATTATTAGGTTTCAGGCTTACAATGTTCCAACACCAATTTTTCCCTATTGTTCACTTGTCTCCAACCAAGTCCCCATTTTCCTTGTCTCTCAGCCTACCTTTAAAACACTTCTCCCCCACCCACACACACCATAGTGTTCTTTCCCTTATTTATCCCTTTCCCTCCATTCATTGGCAATCTTCTTATTAAAATTTTCCTACACTTTGTTTTCATTGCCAACGAGATTTGATATTTGACTAAAATGTTTCATTATATCCCACATATGAGAAGAGAGATTATTCTGTGTTTGTCCCTCTTTCTCTACAAAACTTCAATATATGTGATGCTTTTGATATAGTACCAAATTGCATGACAATCTTTTCTTACTGTGTAGCGTTCCATAGTTTCCATTGTGTTCCATAGTTTCTTTATCAAGTCTTGGGTACAGGGTTGTTTCTGGATTTTTGCTACTGTGAATAGTGCTACAAGAAGCATAGGAGTACAAAGGCCTTTTCAGAATTGTGCTTTCAGATCTTTGCAGAGTGGGATTGATAGATTGTATGGGAGCTCAACTACTACAATTTTTGTTTTGCACAATAACCATATAGGCTGGATCAGTAGACATTCCCACCAACAATGAAATTCCCTTTCCTCCTTTATTTTTGCAAACAATGGTGGTGGTTATTATTATTTATTTATTTTTTGTTTTTGTTTTTTGGGTCACACCCGGTGACCCTCAGGGGTTACTCCTGGCTATGTGCTCAGAAGTCGCTCCTGGCTTGGGGGACTATATGGGAAACCGGGGGATCGAACCACGGTCCGTCCCAGGCTAGCGCAGGCAAGGCAGACACCTTACCTCCAGCGCCACCACCCAACCCCTATTTATTTTTTTAATGAATGTCAGTCTCTCTGGTGTGAGGTGATATCTCATTGTTTTGTTTGTGTTTCCCTGATGATTAGTGATATAGAACATTTTTCATATACATTTATCCACTCATACTTATTTGAGTTTTTTTTCCTCCATTTTTTGTTGTAGTTAGATTTTTTTCTTGTGTATTAGGGTCCAGAGATCGAAGGATGAGACCACACAAATTGGAGTAGAGTTTAAACTTTATTCCGCCTGCCAACAGCTTCTAACTGACTGACCAGGGTTTTCTCCCATGAGGGATGAAAAAGCTCCACCCAAGGTCACGAATGGGATTATATAGGATAGGGATATAGGAAGGTTCTAGCTTTTGATGATCCTTAAAACAATGGGCTCTTGTCTAGGAGTACCTTTCTACTGCTCCCTTGTCCTCCCTGATAGGCTACCTGGTATGGCAGGTAGATTGGGGCGGGGTCTATGAATATAGGCTCCTGAAGCCCCAGCACGTGGCTCACACCATGTGGTCCTTACAATTGGTGTTTCTCCCTGCTCAGAACCTAAGAAGAAGCCTGCCATGTGGCTTTTACAAAATGGCTTCCCTCCTTTTCAGAATTTAGGTCCAAACAGTAGAGTTCTGCCAGAGCTTTATATATTTTGTATATTAACCCTTTATCAGATGACTGGTGGGCAAAAAGTTTTTCCCAGTTTGTGGGCTGTCTTTTTATTCTGGTCAAACTTTCTTTTTAAGTGCAGGAGCTTTTTAATTGCTTCTACTTGCTTACTCAGTAGAAGGCATTTCATCCTTAAAGATATCTCTAGCTTCAATGTCATGGAGATAGCTGCCTATACATTTCTTCTAAGGTACCTTATGGATTCAGGTCTGACATCAAGCTCTTTAATCTATCTTGACTTCACTTTTGTGCAGTGTGTTAGAAAGAGATCTGAGTTCATTTTTTGCATGTGGTTGATCAGTTTCTCCAAAATCATTTGTTGAAGAAAGTTTCTTTGCTCCACTACATTTTTTGTTCCATTTTTAAGGATTAACTGACCCCAGAATTTTAAACTTACCGTACTTTTTGCTCTTTAAGACACACCTGCTCATAAGATGCACATAATTTTTAGATGCTCTCCTCTCCTGCACTCGGGTTCAGCTCCAGGAGGCACTTCCTCCATAAAATACACTTTTTTTTGGGGGGGGGAGTTCATCTTATAGTATGAATACACTAATCCCATTGATCTGAGAGTTTGTCATTATTCTCGTATCACATTGTTTTATTTACTACTTCTTTGTAGTACAGTTTAAAGTTGTGGAAAGTAATGCCTCCCATTTTCTTTTTCCCAAAGATTGCTTTGGCTCTTCAGAGAAGGCACTATTTCTTACAGTCAACATAGTCTCAAGGTTCTAGCAATTTATTAAAGTTGTCTGTGAAATATTCCTTCCAGTGGATAGTCCAAGGTTTCTGTTCTCAGCAAGCTGGATTCCGTTATCTGGATTCAAGATCTCTCCAGTTTCAAAGTGGTTTGTTCTAAGACAGCATTTTAGTTTGAGTCACTTTTCTTTATTTTGTTCAACTCCTAATCTCCACCCTTGTTAGGAGTTTGAGTTTTGACTTAACATATTTTAATTTCAGAGTTGAAACTAGAATTTACCTCAAAACAAGCATTTTTTGAGCCATACCCAGCAGTGCTCAAGGTTTACTACTAGCTTTGTACTCAGAAGTCGAAAAGCAAAACCAAAGATCAAACGTGGGTTTTTGGGGCCAGAGTGGTGGCACAAGCCATAAGGTGTCTGCCTTGCTTGTGCTAGCCTAGGACGGACCTCAGTTCGATCCCTAGCATCCCATATGTTCCTCCTAGCCAGGAGCAATTTCTGAGTGCATAGCCAGGAGTAATCCCCCACTGGGTGTAGCCCAAAAAATACAAAAAAGGGGCCAGAGAGGTGGCAAGAGAGGTAATCATCTGCCTTGCAAATGCTAGCCTAGGACGGCGGACTTCAGTTCAATTCTCCACGTCCCGTATAGTTCCCCCCAGGTCAAAGGTGATTTCTGAGTGCATAGCCAGGAGTAATCCCTGAGCATCAAATGGGGGGGGGGGGCAAAAAACAAGAAGAAAAAATATAGAAATATAAGGTTTTAGAAATACCATACAATGTTTGCAGTTAATCAACTTATTTCAGTCCAAAATGATTTTGACAGTGATGTTCAATTTTATCTTTTTCTATTGTAGAGAAATCATTTGGACATTCACTTCCCTTCAGTAAAATTTCCTCTCTGGTTCTTTTTTTTTGGTTTTTGGGACACACCCAGCAGTGCTCAGGGGTTACTCCTGGCTCCATGCTCAGAAATCGCTCCTGGCAGGCACGGGGGACCATATGGGGCACCGGGATTCGAACCGATGACCTTTTGCATGAAAGGCAAATGCCTTACCTCCATGCTATCTCCCGGGCCCCCTCTCTGGTTCTTTTAATATGAATATTGTGTAGACACCATCGTGTTGAAAACATTCATTATCAATTTAATTGCTATGATAGAATATAATAAGATCATATTTCAATTCAAATGCGTGATTGCGGAGCTTTTGTTGTTTCTTTTAGGATCACGCTGGACTTATTGCTTGAGGCTCACCTCAGGCAGCTGAGGATAAGACTTCATCTTTAGCAAGCCAAGTATGTGAAGTAATTTTTTGCGGTATCTCCCTGGATCCCTATTTAAATGTTTTGAACAATGCAATCTCAAGCTTACATATGTCTGTCCTTACTAGTAACCCTCAAAAGTTTGGTTCCTAATAATACTAATAAAATTGCTTTGTTTCAATACCAACATTAACATAAATATGCTTAAGTCTCTGTGATAGGTTGCATGTTTTATAACATAACACTAACATAACATAACCACTTCCTACAACTCTGTGCTATCTATTTGTATATTTTCGTAATGAGTCAGGCTAGATATGATTATGCTGAAAAAATTTATGTATTCCATCTTGCTAGCTTGCCATCTTTAAATATGCTGTGTTTTATATCAATGATTGATAATACAGCATTTCGCAATGAGACTAGAGCTATTCCACTGTCCAGTTGTGCTGTAAATCTTTATTACATATTTTCATTACATGTTTATACATTTTATTTACAAGTCATATACATTTTATTCTTAGCCTGATGTAGTGTGCATTCAATATTGTCAGTGTCCCTAAGTGTACTTCTAAAATACTGAAAATTAAAGTTTTTAAGAAGTTATAAAACTGGAGATATATTTTGCTATTTTATAGCTTTTTAATTTATGAGAGAGCCACATGGTACTGAGATATCGACCATGAAGACTGTCTGGAACATACATTTCTGCATTTCTAGGAAAGTCAGTCACAGATAAATTATTCACTTAGTTTTTTTTTTTATTCCATATAGTGGTACATAGAAGAACCTAGCTTAAAAAGTTGCATTAAGTGAATTTTATCTTGCAGTTTCCCCAAAATGAAAAGAATAAAAACAAATAAAAAACTGCTAGTATCTTCTTTTTAAATTTTGAGGAAAAATATTTATGTATATTCCATTATATGCAGAGTAAGAAATAAAGTGAAACACCTATGTTTTCATCATCTTGATTAAAAATTCTAGAAATTAGAAATCCTAGATTCATGACAATACTATAATTTAAATAACTTTATACTTGCCCTCATTAAATATTCTTTGGAGCACACTCGAAACTAGAAACATATTTCTTAGAGCTAAAACTATTTTACCTGAAAATACATTGTGTGTTTTAAAAATTTAGTACTTGAGACTGGGAATGTAAAGCACTTCTCTTGCATATGTAACATCCTAAATTCATTTTCTGTCAATACATAGCTCCCTCAAACACAATTGGGCATGTAAAAAGAAGTAATAAGAAAAAATTAAAATACAATACTTAAAAAAATCACAAGTGCTTCAATTAAAAACAAAATATAAAATATGCATTTGTCTTATTTAAATTATACATTTTCTCAAATATGGTGATAGTACTTTCCATGAATTGTATGAATTATAAAATATATTGTCAGATTTGGAACTAGTTCACTTGACCTGAAGTACTTTCTATAGTCTGAATTTTTATTATAGTGACCTTTATGTTGTCAACATCAGATCTGAGTAGATTTTTCACCTTTCTTCCCAATGATGCTTGGTTAAATCCTAGTGTGTTTTTCCCTTATTTTATATAGTTCCAGGTCTGGTTACCTCTTGTTTGCCAGTTGACAATCAGCATTTGGAACTATTTATTCAAAACTATAAGAAAGATAAACTGGGGGAGACAGCTCAATAGATGAGAGCACCACCTGCTTTGCAAGCAGGAGTCCCAGATTCAATCTCTGGCACTACATGGCTTACTGATCTCTGAACCTGTAATAGCTTCCCCCAAACAAAAGAAAACACTGCAATTTACAAAAGCAATTATCTGGAAACCACTCACTGCCTAGAAATAGATAAATGGACGGAAAATCGTGTGCATGAAGAATGGAATACTACTCATCTAAAAGAGAAAATCATGTATTTAGCTTCAACTTAAATGGAACCAAAGGGAGTCATGTGAATCAGTAGGGTACACTATATCACCAATATATATAATATAAAGAAATGAAATAGACAAGTTGAAGTCATTGTAAGCAAAACAAGATATCCAGAAAAATTGAGAAACAAAGTGTTAGCTAACTGAGAAGTTGGGGAGAAGGGACATGGGGGAGAGTGGTGGAGAGATGCTGGCACTATGGTGATATATCTAAAACTGTAGCATTATAAGCATAAGATAATTGTATTATTTTTGTAAAAATTAATACCCAGTATAAATGGTGTTTTTCTATTACTCATGTATATATTATATATAGATATACATCTAAACATATATGAGAATTAGCTCTATAATGAATACTTTTAGAAGCTTTTTAGAAAAAAGCTTTTTTAGAAACAGGATAAATTTAAGATGCTATCTTTTACAAATGAATACATCCTAAAAATAATCTCTAGAATATGAAAGGAAAATGCACATGAAATTGATGTCCAGAGCCCAGCTGTGACATGTTTATGTGGTGAGTTTCCCATCAACAAGTAATTCTCAAGTTCCAGCAGGTTGTCTGAGAGTTCATCTATTGTCTGAGAGTTTTCTGAGAGTGTAACATCTACCAGAGGTACTCTGAGGTCCTGTAGATAAAAGGGCTCAGCCTCCTAAGACTGTCTTACAATTTAGAAGTCACAAAACCACACTGTTTCTTGTGTTTCCAACAACTTTCTGTAAATCTGAGATTCCCTCTGGTTAGGAAAATTTGCTAGAGTGATGCACGGAACTCAGGAAACTCCTCTGTATACTGATAAGTAGGGACTTCTGTCCTAGTAGAGCTTAATATTGAGCTCAGTGATGCATAGAAGTAACTTGGTTCCTTGAGTTAGAAGTGTTCTTCTGTAGCCTCTCCTTTGGGCTTCTGTGCAATCTTTATTAATTAAGCAAGATTAATAAAAACTTTATCTCATCTCAATCTGTAGTTCTTGTCAACCCATGAGTGGGACTAAAAGGTCAAGTTCCACGTTTTTCCAGGCAACCAACTCCATTCTTATGCATATAACAAAAGATAGATTAATCACTCAAAAACTTCAAGGGTTTATGAAGATCTAAGTCAGAAATTGTGGCTTCAAAATCTCTATCGGATGTGAGGGCGATCTGGCACCCCATTGATCGCCAGGGTTGATTCGGCTGATCCGGCTGGCTAGGCGAATGTCCCCTTCCTCCCTCACCGCTCCATGTGAGTCCTTCCCCAAGCTGCGGTCTAAGAGGAGGGCCTTCCCGGAATAGAAACGGACCGTTCTTCGGTGGAGGGTACGAGTAGCTGCGCTCTCCTGCTAGAACCTCCACACAAGCTTTCAAAAATCTCGATATATACACACATATAATGTTTATATGTATATGTATATATAGTATATATATATGAAATGTCACTCTTAAATAATTTTAATACCTAAGACAAGACCCAAAATAACTAATCTTATAATCAAGTGTTTTTATATCCTTCATGAAAAAGTTGTCATCAAATGTATACTCCTTGATAGATCAGGAATTTAGTCATGACAAACTGGGTACTTTTAAAATCTAAATCAGTATCCAACGTCCTCAAGAAAAAAAAAAACCTCAAAGTAAAAACTAGGATTTTTTTTATCTTATTCGTAGTAAAACCTGTGCCTTTAAGCTAAAAGGGATATTCCTTAATAGAGAGTTTCTTTTTTGTTTTTATAAAGCATCTCATAGCAGAGTTGACATATATCTGGAGTCCATCTGGAATTCTGATGAAAAGTATTCTGATGAAAAGCAATCTACAAATAATTGTTCAGTTTTATTAATTTTATTTTCTCATATCTTATCTCACCTAGGGAATATGATTAGATATATCTTTATTAATAGAAATCAAAAGTTTGCCAAATTATAGGATACTATTGATAAAGCTGACTTTGAATTTATTTTATCTTGGTTTTGGATGCCACACCTGGCAATGCTCAGGGGTTACTGCTGCACTCATGAATTGCTAATGGCAGTGCTCAGGAGAACATATGGGATGCTTGGGGATTGAACCAAAGCCAATTACATGCAAGGTAAGTGCCCTACCTACTCCACTATTTATATAGTTCTGTGATTTTGAATATACAATGTAAAGACTGATAGAGTAGGGCGGAGATTAGGCTGAATGTCAGCACTTAGCGAGAAACCCACATTCTAAAAAAAATGGGGGGGCTACTATTTATTGTAACTGTGGCCACATGGTAGCAAATACTAGATGTGAAAGGGTTTATTTCAATAGGAGAGTGTCTGCCAAAATCATTATCTTGGTTCTTAGACATTGAAAAATATAAAACATAGTTTTACACTTCTCCTCATTTATTTCTATCACATGCAAATAATACTTAAGCCATTTAATTTCAAATAGTTATATTTGGGAAAAATATTAAAATAATGAAAAATGTAATGGTAGTATTACAGTGAGGGCCACAAAGACCTTTTTCAGTAAATGTTACTATGTGGTAGCTGGGTAGTTGTCATCATTAAAAGATAGCAATTTAAGAAACCACACATTTATCTTTCTTGTTTACTAAGATTCAGTTCAGTAATGGTTCAGATTGGCAAAACATATCCTAACTGTAGACATGGAGATTTAGAGATGTACTAAACTTTTGTAAAATGGATTTGGATTTTCAGGAAAATTAGTTTTTCAGAAAGAGTTGTACTCAGGACCTTAACATACCACTTGTAAGCCACTGGCTTTTGCATCTCTACTTATTGTCACCAGCATGCCAATTAAGGGCCTCATTTTTCTGAAGACTTTGATATCTATGGGACAGATGTCATATTTGTACTTGCTGCTTTTGACAATAGTATCTGCTATAGACTATTGTCTGCGATTTGTCTTGAAAATATTCACCACTCTGTTTAGAACATAAACATGTTGGAGGAAGGATTTCTAGTGCCTGCAATAATTGGTGGTTAATGAATTGTCTTAAGGATTTTATGTGTCCCTCTCCTACTCATGGTTTTGCATGGTAGTGGCCCCTTCCCCATTAAAAGGCATTTCTCATTTGAATTGTTTTAATGAATAGATGCCTTTCATTTTTCACAGCCTATATCCTTTATTGTCTTTATTGCAGTTTAACAGGGAGAGTATTGACAATACAAATGGAGCTGGGGGGGGTGCTACTGTTACTTTGTCTTTGTGTTTTTATTAGGCTTTGTCTCTTAGCTCATAGTCTTGGATGTAGACTTTGAGCCTGAATTATCTAATGCCAGATTCAAGTCTCAATATAAAATTTTACCACAGAGAAGGTATTTCCTGAAACAATATTTTCTAAAATTGTGTCTAAAGTTTTGGCAATAAAAGATGTTTCACTAAGAGTAGAGACCTGATACAGGACATATTAAGAATTCACTATACTTTAAGCATTCAAAGCACTTTTTTATTCTAAAAATAATAAAAAGTACTCTTGAATGATAATATGTTTTAAAATATGTGAAAGTATAAAACCAAGCCTCGAAAAATTGAGTACTTTGGACACACAAAGTAAACGCTGACAATCTTAGGAGGAGAAGGTGAGTTAAGTCTATGCTCTGCCAAAACCATACCTACTATAACCATCACTTACCACCCCAATTACCAGTTTGTCAGTGGCCCTACTTCACCACTCATCTATGCTCTCCACAGAGACAACACTCTGACAAAACTCCAGGTATGCCAGTATTTAGACTGCCATCACCAGAACATTTTTCAAGTAAGTGAGGGCATCTTCCTATACCTTCTTGTATTTCTGGAATCCCTAGCAGCCAAACCCACACCCCACAAAAGCCACAGTATAAGCAATAGTGCTTAGAATTCCTGGAATACACGGCCTCCATAAATCTGAATTTTTTAATATACCATTATCACCTATAGAAACATACCAACTTAGATGTCAATGTGTATTTAAAGCCACCTAATGTGCAGAAACAAGGATAGTAGGATATCAGCTAGCAACAATAGCTTACTGAACCTGAAAATGACTTACTGGCTTCATTGTGAGATGCAATAATTTCCATAAATTTTCTCATGTTTTTTTCCTTCTTTTTATCTTTAAATAATTTCAATCCCACTTACCTGGAAACAAATGCATTATGGCCAAATATCTCACGTATGTGATACATTGTATTTAAACTGTTTTATATTAAAAAAAAAAAGATGTATCACTTCCTTCTAATAATAGGTGGAGGTATAGAGAGTAGAAGCAAAAATAATTTTCATTTCCTCCAAATCCACTCACTAAGACTTTGTAAACTTTATTTCTTTTCATCTATTTACATGTTACATTGTTTCACATAACTCAGACACCAATCCACCTATATTCACATTCACTAACATTCATGTCTACTTAACATGGTTTGTTTATTATTTATCTTGGGGGGTCACCCCTAGTAGTGCTCAGAAGATACTCTTGGCTTTGCACTCAGGAATTACTCCTGGTGGGCTCATGGAACCATACTGGATGCTGGGGATAGAACCTAGGTTAGCCATATGCAAGGCAAGTGACCTAATTTCTGTACTATCTTTCCATACCCCCCCAAGAAGTTTTTAAAGGATTACCATTATTATCTTAAATAAAATTCATCTACTTTTTCTGCATAATTTTTATCCTGATACATTTTGGTTACAATTGTATTAAAGATTTATGGTGCATTTGTTTGTTCGTTTAGTTTTTGAGCCACATCGGGAGAGATTTGGGTTTACTCTTTCCTCTCTGGGATCATTCCTGGTGGGATTTAGGGCAGCTTACTTGATACCCAGGATCAAGCTAAATTTAACTGTGTACAAAACAAGTCCTTCACCTTCTGTACAATTTTTTATCCCAATACTATAAACATATTTGGACTAGGAAGCATTGATTGAAGTGAAATTTCTGTATGGCAATATCTGTATCTTGCATAGTTTGGTTGATACCAAAAAACTTCTAGCATGCGGCAGTGCTACTTGGGGTGCCTGCCTCATTCTGTATGTGAGAAAGACTATTGACTCTTTGAATGCTACTTCTAACCCTCAGAGTGCTCTGAAAAAGAGCAACTCTAATCCTTGCTTTTAACAACAGAGAAAAACAACTTCAGAGTATTTGATAAAAATGCCTTAGGTTACAGTTAGTTTATAAAGTTCCATAGTTCATACACCATGTAAAGGAATATTAATAAAATAAAAATATCATATAGTATAATTGAAATTCTTTTTTTGGGGGAGGGGTCACACCCAGCAGTGCTCAGGGGTTACTCCTGGCTCCATGCTCAGAAATTGCTCCTGGCAGGCACGGGGGACCATATGGGGCACCGGGATTCGAACTGATACCTTTTGCATGAAAGGCAAACGGCTCACCTCCATGCTATCTCCCGGGCCCCTGAAATCCTTTTTTAATCTCCTATTTGGAATTTCACTTTCCAGGAGAAGAACAGATGGCGATCAGGCTTCACCTCATCAGTGGAGTATGTGATTGGAAGAAAAGCTCCACAACCTGCCTTTTTTCATTACCATATTAAAAAATAAATTCCTGACGTTTCCAATCAATTTCTTAAACATGTACTTTATGGTTACCTATGTACAATGTATGTTTGTTTACTGTGCATGCTTGTCATTCTCCCTTAAAAATATGCCTCATTTTTACCTAGAAAACTCTGAAGTATGTGTTGTATGTTAAATTACCCTAGTTTTAGTCTAAGAAAGCCAGACTTGCTCTGAAGCTTGCTCGAGAGCAATGTTTCTCAATTATTTTCTGTCCTGCCCCCCTAGGAAGAAGAAAACATTTTTCGTGCCTCCCTGCACGACTGTAAATCATATATTTATTTTAAAAAATCTAACCTGCAAAACAAAACTATATAAAATAATTTGAGCTGGTTTTTGAATTCTAGGTGATGTGTGGATGAATGGCACCAATGAGCAAGTTTTGCAATGCAGAGCTTTTCGATGTGGGGTTGGAAGCAGGACTCAGCAACTCTCAGCTCCAGAGACATGAACGCGGAGCTTAGCTTGTTATGCCAGTGTTAGCAGAGGTCAAACGCGCCCCCCTTCAGGGAGCCATATGACCCACCTCGGGGGCCGTGCTCCACTATTTGAGAAGCACTGCTCTAGAGACTGTCCTCTCCAGTTTTGCTTCTCAAGTTGCAATTTATTTTCGTACAGATAAAACTTTCTTTTGCTGTTTCTAATTTTTGGATCATAGTCCTAAATTCTTTTCTTAGAAATATGCTGAAAGGGCCCATGTTCAAGAGTTGTGGTGAGCTGAAGAATCAAATTTTTCCTTCCAGAGAAACAAAATTTTAAGGAAGTAAGTGAACGTATCATATATATATGAAAGAATTATTGGAATGATAATATGTTTATCAGAGAAATATTTAGGAAAAGTTAAATGATAAGAATTGCTTTAAGTTTCTTTCATTAGTCCTTAAGAGACGAGTGGCTCTGCCTGCTGCCAAAGGTGCCAAAGGACCACTGGCTCAGTGAAAGGACCTAAAGATGTGGTTGCTCAGGCCCTGATGTGGCATGGCAGATTACCTGGGCCACACCCATCCAAACTTGGGGGTCTCCAGTGAAATGATGCAATGCAGAGGTTGAATAAGGGTCTTATTTGTGCAAGGCATGGATCTTAATTGTTTTATAATTTCTTTAGTTACTATTGTAAAGCTTATGCATCTTAACTACAGAAGTCTTTAAGTTTCATCCACTCCACTAAAATTGAAATAGAAGCCTCATCTGACTCTTTGCTACATGTCTTGCATCTCATAATACATACATTCTCAGAATAGATACATTCTCAATATAGGAAGGTGACAATATTTATATCTCTCTCTGTCCCACTTTTGGTGCTAATAACTTTGGATGATATATGCACTTTGTAATTGTGATCACACAGCTTTAGTTCTGTGTTTGCAAGGGTTTCATATCAAATCATGGTTCTTAATTGGCCATGGTACTGCTGGGGAAAGCACATCCTTTGGTTGTGGTGCTGCACATATTTGCTTTGCTGCCACCAGAATGACTTGCTGTACCAGTGAATCAAAAAAGAATTGTTAGACTTAAATGCTGGAACTTCCAGAACTATACATGAATTGTGTGGTGGCACCAATGATCAAACTTGCTTCCCAGTAACCTACTTTTTGATATTTGTTATATCTCAGTGCTGTACATGAGGCTCATAAAGTGAATAGGTAAATGAGAAAATCTTATAACTTCTTTCTGTTTTGGGGAGGAGGTAAGACCCTCAAAGTAAGCCCAGTATTCAGGGCTTACCTGTGTTGGCTCAACCTGTGTTGGCACCTTGGTAGGAATAGGGTATGTTCCTACCTGCTGTATTATCTTTCAAACCCCCATTACCTTATCATTTCATGAGTCATATGTCATGTATTATGCACATCAATATTTTTTCTCAAAAACTTAACTGGTCTTGCACGATTTTATATACATATACACATAAATATATGAATATTCTCTCAGTGTGTGTGTTTGTGTGTGTGTGTGTGAATAGAGATACTATTCATTGTCTTTATTTTCCTATGCTCCTTATTTCTTTTTTAAATTAGAATTTTGTCACAGAAAATGACAGTATTCTGTCTTATGTTGAAAAAGTATTTTCTGGACAATCACATAACTGCCTAACAAACATTTAAACACCCTTTCCATTTTTGCCTGTTCTTGTTGTGCTTGGGTGGAAGTGTTTGCAAATACATCAACTCTCAACTGTTCTCATTAATGGTGGTGAACAGAATGTGGGTAGGCAAAGCTCAGTAGTTAAATATTTACGGTGTGCTTTTCTGACTTTGAAATGTGGTCAAACACAGCACTAGCCAGCTGGCTTCTTTCTTGCTCTCTTCCACCTCTCCACCCCCATGAGAAACCCCTTTTTGAATATCTCATTTTTACAAACATTTGATGAATCTTTGGTTGATCAATTCATTGATTGAGTCCTCGCACATAATGATCACTATGCCAAAAAACTGTTACTTGTGTGTGTGTGTGTGTGTGTGTGTGTGTGTGTGTGTGTATGTATGTATGTATATACCACTTTTCCTTTATCCACTCCTCTGTCTTTTGACATTTGTATTGTTTCAATATCTTGACTGTTGGGGACAGTGCTACCATGAACATAAGAGTTTACAAAGCATTTCAAAGCAATGAAAAACATCCAAGCAGTGTAAATGGAGTGTTCAAAGAGTTGGAGGCAAAAAGGCATTAAATTTCTGAGAGGATGATCTTTATTTGGGTGGGTGCAAGGGTTATTCAGTCATGGGGCCCCAATCCTAGCAGATCACTCTTAGGAGTGTGTTTTATTTTTTTGTTTAAATCAGTTAGCAACTAGAAGTCACTGAGAGCTTAAGCAAGGATGAAATACGATCGGCCTTGCCTTCTAGAACGATCTTGTATTAATCAGTCAGCAAAATGATGGAGATGGGTTGAGTAAGCTTTGGGACCCCTGACCCCATGGCCATGGTTCATCCAAACTCTTATTCCAGTCAAAAGAAATACCCCAAAATGGAAACCATTGCTCATGGCTGGAGGCTGTTAATAAAAATCCTTTGAGGCCAAAAAAGCCAAATCACAATTTAAAATCCTCTTTTCCCAGCTGGCAGCTGTTGTGAGTGACTTGTGAGTGTGGGTGGGTGCTCTGTCTTTCTGGGCAGTATATTGCATTGCCTCCTCCTCATAAACCTTTCTGTTTATTTTGTGGGAGGGTAAGTGTCAGACAGACTTTATCTGGGAGGAAAATAAAGAAGCAGGATGTCTTAAATCTTTAAGTTCCTCAAATCTTCCAGCCAACACAAGAAAAGGGTTTGAAAATGAGAAGGTTGAGGCACTTGCTTAGGTCTGTGTTGGTTCCTCCCTCCAGTTTCCTTCTGCCTGTTTTTCAGTTTTCATTTCAGAGTTCCACTTCCCAATGGATCAACATTCTCATATTGCCGAAAC
>PVKC010031974.1:0-14384 GCA_004027635.1 Crocidura indochinensis | reverse complement strand
GTTGGGGAGGAGGGAGATTTGGGACAATGGTGATGGGAACGTTGCACTGGTGATGGGCGGTGTTCTATACATGACTGAAACCCAAACACAACTATGTATGTAATCAAGGTGTTAAAATAAAAAAAAATTATTCTGTTCATAAAAAAATAATAATACTGATACCATTGAAAAAATTGGTAAAGTACTATAAATATAAAATAGTTTACTTAAACTATTTTATGAAAAACAAAAGCTACTCTGCTGAAAAGTTGATAATTGGGGAAAAGTCATTTTTTAGATGTTTAGAAGTAAGGAAGTTGTGTATTTGTTTTTTATTCTTCTGAGTTTATAGCATATATTATAGACTAATTATCATCCTAATCTAGGATAGTCTGACAGAAATTATCTCCACTTTACATGATGTGAAAGCAATATGTTGTAAGCATTGACTATAAACTATACTTCAAATTTTCATTATTTTCTAGAATGCTGCCTGGTACTATAGTCTCTTGTGATGGTGGGAATCAAGTCACAGCCCTGTAGACCTGGGATGAGTGGTTTACTGTTGAAACTCTGCAATGTAATATGTGACTATCATTTGAAGACATCGTGTCATAAATTTTCTCAACCCATCTATCTATCCGCTTTTTACTTTCAGTACAACATTCTAGAAATTACCTAAGATAAAGACTTTGGGGTAAGCCATTGTTCCCATCTGTCTACAGTGAGAGAAATGAAGTTGGTTCCATTGAACAATGTACTTTTCTGAGCTGTGGAATTTGCATCTATCTGGAACTCAACTCAAGCACATGTAAAATAGCAATAAAATAAAAAGGTCAAGTAAATTAAGTTGGCTAATTTATGTTGTTCAGCAGTTCAGATATATTACTTATAATTTTTCCTTGAATATTTATTAGTTCAAGTGGATTTATCAAGATATAGCTCCAGGTAAAACTCAATATTTTACTTTGTGTTGTTAGGTGGAGAATATTTCCACACAGTGTTCAGGAAGTCAAGGGCATCTTCTGGTGATTCTGGATGACACAAATTGATGGTTTAAAGCAAGGGTCAAGGGATCTGATATTTCTTAGTACCTGTAGTGCTGAGAATTATATGGGCTTCTCAGGTTACTTAAGAGACTACTACATTTTGGGGATTGAACTGTAGGTGGCATAAGCAAGGTTGATACCAAACTTTAAAATAAAATACTCTTATTGCAGTCACAAAAGAAGGAAACTTAGGAGTCAATGAGTAGTACTTTTTTTTATAAATTTATTGAGGTCATTGTGAATTATAAGTTACAGTTGTTCTTCAGGCATATAGTGGCAGTGAATTAGGGGCATTCCCACCACCAGTGTTGACCTCTCTCCACCATATTTCCCAGCATGCATTCCTCTTTGACCCTAGAACAACTAGTATAATAGGTCCATTTTGTGTTTAGCGTGTTATAGTTTGGTTCTCTTGATTCTATTATCATTGAGTATGACTTGGGTATTTAGATCTGACTTTATTTTTACTCACTGCTCTGAGACCATGTGGCCCCTGGTCCCATTCACTTTTTTTCCCCTTTTTTCCCTACTTGTTGAAAGATAGAAATATGAGACAGAGAAAAATGAGTCAAGTTCTAAGGTTTTATGTAAAAGGTGGGAGCTCCTATCTAGAAGATACAAATAAAGTTAAAAGAAAGGAACAAAAATAGAAACAAAACAAAAAAGGAGCAGGTGTGGCAAGATTTTTTGTTTGCATAGGCACAGTAAAAGTTGGTGAACTTAGAAATTAAATTTCTTTGGTCTAAGAGATACAGGGTGCTTTCAACATGATGCATAATGTCATAAGATCTTCTACAGGCTCCGAGCATGTTGGTTGTACTACCCCAAGGTCTTTCTTTATGGTCCCAGCAGAAGTTTGTTCAGTTCCAGTTGTCAAAGTAAGTCCTCTGTAATTAGAGATCTTGTTTTTTGCACAAATCCTAGGACAAAGACTAGGGTAAAGTCTTTCTTTATGGTCCCAGGAAAATTTCTTCTCAGTCACCTTTATTATAATCATTCAGGAATTTTGCACAGATATTAGAATGGAGCATCTTCTGATTTCATCTCACCGTTAGGTGATGAGATATGACAACCTGCCCTTAGATGAAGTTGTTGTTGTTTACTCATTGTCAGGGTGTTATATGAACCTACCCTAAAACAAGTTGGTGCCAGAGTAGGCTCCCCCCAGGGGGAGTTTGATTCCTGGTGCTGGTGCAGGAAACCGTGCCAGTTCTAATATTGGGATATGACACTTGGAGTGGACTGTTGATGTCTGATCAATTGAGGTCTAAGTCAAGTCTTCATGACTAGTGTTCAATGTGGAAGGCACTCCTGCACTATAAAAGTTATGGGGTCTTATATGTCATGTGGACCCAATTAAGATCGCAGGTGATTAGACAGTGACCGTCCAACCCCAAACCGTAGTTCCCAGGCATAGAACTGATACAGTTCTTTGCAACCGCTCCAAGAACTTATCTCCTCTGGGACATTCTTTATACTGCTCTGACACCAACATGTGCCAGTTTTGATATGGCATCCTGACAATGAGGAAATGGCAACAACTTGGTCTAAGAGCAGGTTGTCTTCCTCACCTCCTAATGATAAGATTAAATCAGAAGACAGGTCATCCTTGATTTGTACAAAAGACAAGTTCCTTATCTACAGAAGACCGACTATGATAACCATGACTGGGCAGAACTTATCCTGGTACCAATAAAAAAGATCCTAGTCTAGACCTTGGCCTATGATTTGTACAACAACCAATATCTCTAATTCCAGAGGTCTGACAGAGACATGGCTATGAACTTGGGGGTCACTCTTTGAGGGGCGTAGTCACCATATGGGGTACTGGGGATCAAACCTAATTGGTCACATGTGAAGGCAAATATCATGCTCACTGTACATCTCTAGTCTTCATTTATTTATTTCTACTTTTGTGTCCCCTGCCAATAGAATCAAGTTTCCAGAAATATCTCTAAGAATAATGTTAAGGAGCTTATAATACACTCTCTTCCAGACACTTCATGACTTCAGGTCTTAACAAAATAGGATAATCCTAGTTAATCACAAACATAATAAGAAAATATAAAGAAGGCAGAATTTGGAGAGAATTTTTGTTTGTTTTATTTCATGATAAGAATTGTATAGTGAAATTTTGTCAGAGTTTTGCATAAAATAGATTTAGCATAGGTAAATCAGTTGACTTACCTTACCTGAGGTAAGATACCTTGCCTCGGGGAATTTATCACCATACCTTTCCTGGATTGAATATGTATAATTAATTAAAGTTTCATATCTTCTACATGTTTTATAGACAAATTAATCATAATGACTAGATCTGAAGTGGTTGCATCTATCTTTTTCTTTTTTTGTTTTTGGTTTGTTTTTGTTTTGTTTTGTTTTGAAGCCATACCCGGTGATGCTAAGGGTTTTACTGCTGGTTATGTGCTCAGAAATCACTCCTGGCTTGGGGGACCATATGGGACTCTGGGGAATTGAACCATGATCCATCCTAGGTTCTCGTGTTCATGTGTGCAAGGCAAATGCCATACCGTTTGCATCACTGCTCTGGCCTCGCATCTAACATTTTTCTAAGTAAAATTAGTCCATTATATTGCAAAGTCTATTTTGAATATGCTACCCCTTGAAATTGAATTATAAATCAAGATATCATTGACAGTTGGCATATATGTTTTTAAATCATTTTAGCATATTCTAATTCCCACAAATATTTCATATTTTATATATGTGCAGGTATATATACATAGTATAGACTTACTATTACTAGTTATGATAACATAGAAATTGATTTATCCTATTCATATCGTTTCTTTTTATATTTATTCATACTCTCAAACCACTAGTGAAAAAGTTAAAACTATAACATTTGCCATATATGCAATTGTGAGGATTTTACAAACATTAAACACTAGAATATTAATAAAAAATACTTGGTGCTTTGAAGTGGCAAAATGAATCATAAAAATTATTTAACAAGATGAATTATTTATTTATATGAATTATCTTCTTAAGTCATTTAAGAGTGTATCTAACATCCATTGAAGAAATATGATAATTCTGAAAGGAAGGAAGGAATGTTCTTCTACAGTTAAATAAACCCATATATAATTTCTGCTGATTCTAATGGCCTCTCCTCAAGTCTTTGGTTAGTACTACATTTTGCCTGACAATAACTTTTAGTGTAGTATTGCCAGAGAAACTAACCCAGGCATATACCAGGCAAATATTCCTTCATGTCCTCACACACTGAGTAAATCTTTGCTTACTGTCTGTCTTTTCTACTAGTGGGAGAACTTGACCGGAAAGGAGAAACAGATATAGATGTGAAAGCTTGGGTGAGAGGGGAGAAATGGAAAAGTTTGGTAGAAAAATAGAAAACTCTGACAAAGTTGCACTATACGATTCTGATCACAAAATGAAACAAACAAAAAAATCTCCACAAATTCTGCCTTCTTTTTATTTTCTTATTATGTTTGTGATTAAGTTTATCCTGTTTTTATAAGACCCGAAGTCATGAATTGTCTGGAAGACAGTTTATAATTTAAACTTATAATTTAAGTTGAAAAATTAAAATAAGTTATATTTATATATAATACATAGCCAACCATTTTTTGCCAATAACTTTTAAAATGGCATACAGTGAATGAGAATTCCTTTCTCCCCACATCTATGCCAGCACTGAATGTTCTTGTTCTTTTTGATGTGTGCCAGTCTCTGTAGCTGGAGGTGATATCTCCTTGTTGTTTTTATTTGCATCTCCCTGATAATTAGTGATGTGGAGCATTTTTTAATGTGCCTTTTGGCCGTCTGTATTTCTTCTTTGAGGAAATGTTATTTCATTTCTTCTCCTCATTTTTGAGAAGATTATATGGTTTTTTCTTGTTAAGTTCTGTCAAT
Organism: Crocidura indochinensis; assembly: GCA_004027635.1. Lineage (NCBI taxonomy): Eukaryota > Metazoa > Chordata > Mammalia > Eulipotyphla > Soricidae > Crocidura > Crocidura indochinensis. Next base: position 9,459 of record PVKC010031974.1, on the reverse strand, counting down.
ACCTTGTAGATCTTAGATATTAGTTTCTAATATTCATCTGCCTAATGAGTATTGGTTAAATAGTTTCTCTCATTCGTGGGGGGCCTTTTATACCTCAGTTAAACTCCTATTCACTGATGGTGGGATTACTGTTTAGTCCAGCCTTTCTGGAAAACAATAGTGATATTCTTTATAAAACAGAACATTCATTGTTATATGATCCAGCAATACCATGTCAAGGGATATATATTAGGTTCACAAACACACAATCAAAAAATTCCTTCTGCACTCCTATGCTCATCACAGTACTATTTACAATAGCAAAGATCTGGAAACAACTCAGATGCCCAACAACAAAAGAAAATTCCTGTAAAATGGCGTAATGAAGTATGAGAAGTCCCTGAATGTAAGAAAGAAATGTTAGCTGGTTTAGGATAACCCAGAATTGTGGAACTCAGAAAAATGAGAGTGTTTCTTGGGTTTCCTTATTGGTTTATACACACTTACAAGATGTACCATAAATATCCATTATGGACCAGTAAGGGAAAATTTTGCATATATACATACATATATGAGTTCAATTTCAAACATTCATATCAAGAATATTTAAAACATCAAATTATTAAACTGAAAAATATAATAGCATAAGCTCTAGGTGGGTTCCTTATTAAAGCCAAGATGTCAGAGAATAAAAATGATTGAATCTTATGATCTGTCAATACTAGAGACATTTTTTTGGGGGGGTCACACCCGGCAGTGCTCAGGGGTTACTCCTGGCTCCATGCTCAGAAATTGCTCCTGGCAGGCACGGGGGACCATATGGGGCACCGGGATTCAAACCGATGACCTTTTGCATGAAAGGCAAACGCCTTACCTCCATGCTATCTCCCGGGTCCCACTAGAGACATTAACAAAGAGAAAAGACTAAAAAAAATAAAGTATGATACTTGTGGCAAAAAATTTCCCTCATATTACTGAATTCCTAGAAGTAATGATTGGAGAGAGTAGGAATAAATAATGACTACTCAGCAAAATATTGGGGCTGGAGCGGTGGCACAAGCAGTAGGGAGTTTGCCTTTCATGCACTAACCTAGGACAGAGGACAGTTTGATTCCTCCGGCTTGATCCCCTGGTGTCCCATATGGTTCCCCAAGCCAACAGTGATTTCTGAGCTCATAGCCAGGAGTAACCCCTGAGCATCACCGAGCATGGTCCATAAACCAAAATATAATAAAATAAAATAAGATGATGGTATACAGAGTGGGAAGAAATATTTGTAAAGCATAACTCTAACACAGCATCACAATCTAAAAATTCAAAATAAGAAATAATACAAATTCTTTTTATTGGATAAATTATGTAATTAAATATAAAAATAAAGATAGCAAATGTGAAATGAAAAGGCACTGGACATCTTATGATATTAGAAAATTACAAACTTAATTCTGTGCAATATACACTAAAAACTATTAAAATGGGAAAAATACAAAAACTGTAGTACCAAATATTCAGGAAGATGCAGAACTATATAATAAAACTCTCTGTTTACTAGTCATAAAGCAAAATGTTGTAGTCATTTGGAAAACTTTTTTTAAAGATTTTTCAGGATTAAACAAACTCCTGCCATTTGATAGTGATTGTTTTTTTTATATTTATCCAAATAAATTAAAAACATATATTTACCCAAAACACAGAATGCCAATTACAAGCAAGGGTAGTGAAATAGTAATAAAACTAGGTCGACATGCTTTTATTAGTGAGTTCTTCCAACTTTCAAAGATGACTCAGTACCTATCATTATGACTCTTCCCAAAAGTTAAAGAAAAAACAAATATTCCTGTTTTAATGAGACTAACATTAACCCGCCACAGAAAGATGACAGGCCTCCACCAAAACCACACAAACTGTCCATGATTCATAGATGTAAAGATCAACAAAATATGGGTGAATCAAATTAAATAAATAATGAAAAATAATCATGTCATGACCAAGTGAGCTTTATTCCAGATATGTAAACATGGTTCAACATTAAGAAATCAACATGTCATACACTAGCACCTGAGATATAAAAACCATGTAATCATGACAATAAGTGAAAAGATCTTACAATACTCAGCAGCCATTTATGATAAAATATGGATAGATAGAACATGCCTCAACATATTAAAATTCATGCACAATACACATAATGGTGAAAAATTGAAAATATTTTCCTAAAAACAAGCATAAGTTAAGGATGTACTCCTTGAAATTTCAAAATAGCAAATAAGCAAAATACAAAAAATAATGAAAAATTTTTGACTTTTTTCGGGGGCTACACCAGTTGATGCTCAGGAGTTACTCCTGGCTATGCACTCAGAAATCATTCCGAGCTTGAGGGACCATTGGGAGGCATGGATTCAAAGCAAGGTCCATCCTGGGTCAGCTGAGTGAAAGGTAAATGCCCTACCATCGTGATATTGCTCTGTCCCTAAAATAATGAAATTTTTTTAGGAAAGTGAAGTTTTTATTATTTGTGGTTGTTTGGTTTTTTTGTTTGTTTTGGGGTCACACTCAGGGGTTACTCCTGGCTCTGCTCTTAGAAATCGTTCCTGGCAGACACAGGGGAGCCTATGAGATGGCGGATTCAAACCACTGTCCATCCTGGATTGGCTGCTTGCAAGGCAAACACCCTACCGCTATGCTATCTCTCCAGCCCCAAGTTTTTACTCTTTGTAGACAACATGATAGCATACAAAGAAAACCTGAGGAATTTCCAAAAAATCTATTAGAACACAATAAATAAAAAAGAAAATATCAAGGCTAATAATTAATGCAATAAAATGTGTTTGATTTATGTATGAAACAAACTAGAAGAGAAAAATTCAATAAAGCAAGTCCATTTATATGTGCTTCAGAAAAGAATTAAGTATTTAAGATTGTCTAAGAATTGACTTAGATTGTAATGAACCGTCATGCCAAAAAGCCATTGCTACAGCAATAGAAGGCTCAGAAATGAAAAGATATTTTATGCTCATGAATTATGAATATTAACTCGTGATGTAGTTACTGACATAAATAATCACACTGTTTCAATGCAATCCCTATAAAAATTCTAGAGTAATCTCAAATAGATAGAAAAAATCTATAAAAAAAAGATTCCTATAATCTTGTGAAAAAAATATGAGGGGCATCATATTCTAATCTTATGTCATGCAGCTGTAATAGTAAAAGAAATATAACAATCAAATATAATCAGACACTCAGGATAATGGAATAGACTTGCTATTCCATAATCAAGTTCTGCTATATACTGAAAGCTAACATAAAACAAAGGAACTAGTGGAAAAGAGAAATTCCTTAAGCAAATGCTTTAGGGAAAACTGCATAGCGCACTGTATGGTCTATTCCAAATGGAAAAGAGTATGGAGGCTCTTAGGTATAGCCAAAATTGAACTGCCATATGACCCATTAAACCCACTTTTGGGTTTCTATTTTCCAGAAAGAAAAAGGTTCAGCCCCTAAAAAGAAAGATGTATGCACACCGCTATTTACTGTAGCAATCAGTACATTAGCTAAGAGTTGGAATCAACCTATATGTCCAAAAACAAATGAGTGGATACAGATGATGTAGATATACAATGGCATATTTACAAAACTGTAATGAATAAGGCAATCATGCAATTCTCTGCAACATAGTTGGAACTGGAAGATATTATGCTAAATGTAGTAAGCCACAAGAAGGATAACTACAGATGATGTCCCTTCTATGGGGTATTTAGAATAACTGCATGAGAGAATGCAATGGTTTCAGTGGAGGTTGTCCAAAGCACTCTTGGCCTCAAAGTATAGACAAAAGAAGGAAATAAATTGAGTGGAGAAGTTGAGAAATACATATGTGAAATAATGGGGGACAGTGACCAAGGAGACTCAAGTCTATTGGTGATGTTAAGAAACAAAAACACTAAATATACGAGTCAGAGTCAACAATAATAAAACCATAAGACCCAAGCTTTAAAAACCAAAGTTTAAAATGGGACAGTTATGATGGCAGGCTAGAATGGGAGGTTGGTGGTATGGGTTGGACTATTTGAACTTTGGTGGAGGGAGGTTGACACTGGTGATGGATTTGGTGCTGAAGCATTGTATGTCTACAACCCAATCATGAGTAACTTTTTAAATCACAATGATTCAAATAAAAAATTATAAGGAATGTAATTTAACCCCCTTTTTACACCATAAACAAAAGTTAACTCAAGATAAATAGAAGCTTATGTAATAAACCTGAAAATACAAAATGCATAAGAGGAAATATATGACAAATGTTCTCTGAGATTGGCTTCTGTGTTGTATTTGTTACTCATCTCCATTGGCAAGGAAACCCAAATCAAAACTGAACAGTTGAAATTATAAAAAAGTTCTTCAATAAAAAAAACTATAAAACTAAAATGCATCTGATGAGCGAGAATAAAAGTTCACATAAAATTCATTACACAAATGATTAATAACAAATATATAAAATTCAAAGACACAAAAACAACCTCATCAAACAATCAAGAAAAAAAGATGAATACTCTATCAAAAAAAACTAGTTATCACATCAGTAAGAATGTAGTACACCAAAAAGATTAGAAATAAAAAGTGCTTCTGGTGATAAACATAAACCCTTATTAATTGTTGAGGGGAATGTAAATTGTTCTGTCCCCTATGGAAATATGTATGTAGGTTATTTAAAATCATATATAGAATTACTACATGGTCCAATAATTTCACTTCTAGGTATCCATCAGAAACACAAATTGAAAAGACATATGCATACCTATGTTTATTGTAACAATATGTACAAGTAGACAAAATCTGTAAACAATTCAAGTACTCAATAACAGATGAACAGATAAAAATGTCTCTCAATACTAGCATAATATAAAAAGATAAAATCTTTCATTTTTGCTGACACACAAATATAAATAGGGATCACGTCAAATAAAATGAATTGGAAGGAGGAAAACAAATATGAGATGATCATATTAATATAAGTTTCTCCCCTAAAACAAAAGCTGAATTACACAGATGGACAATGCTTAGTGAAAACAGTCACATAAACTCTGACTACAGAATGAGATAATAAAAAATGAAGGATGGACTAGATGGATAATTTGGTAAAGGGTGTGTTGGCAGTATCGTGTACCTAAAATATAAAAACATTTGTACTCTTATAAAGTAACATTACCATAAAAATCATTTTAGAAGGACTAACACTGAAGGATGGATACTCAGGGCTGATTGCTATCTTAGCTTTCAGGGATCACTTCTGGCATTGTTCAGGAAAAAATGATTATTTATTAAAGCTGAGAATATAAAGTAGATATTGCTGGAAAGAAGAAATACTAGGACACTTGTAACAAACATAGAGGTGAACATGTTAATTTATTTTATTTTATTGAAATCATTGTCATTTACAAGGTTTTTCATAGTTGGGTTTCAAACATACAATGAATCACGGCCAATCCTGCCACTAGTGTCCATCTCCCTCTACCATTTTTCCCCAAATACATCGTATACTACTCCCCTGCCTCACAGCCTGCTTATATGACAGGCACATTTTAAGTTTAGGCAGTTAAAGTTTGGGTCTCTTGATTCCATTGTCTTTGCCTTTGCTTGGATATTTAGTCCTGTTCATTTTTAACACTACCAATGCACCTGAGACTGCATAGCTCTAGTCCCCATTTTTTTCATATTTGTTTTTATCCTTTTACAGTTAGTTTCTTTCTTTCTCCTTGCTATGCTATAAGGCCAAGGGCATTTTGAGACAACTTCCATTAAGACTATTGAGTTTCTTCATACAGTTATTCCAAATATTACATATAGTGATAGGTGGTATATATATTACAATGAAGTACTACATGGCTGTAAGGAATAATGCAACATGAAGATATTATGTTAAATGAAGTAAGTAAGAAGAAGAGGAGGGGCCAGAGTGGTGGAGCAGCGATAGGATATTTGCCTTGCACGGACTGGGCATCCCATATGTTTCCCCAAGCCAAGAGCAATTTCTGAGCACATAGCCAGGAGTAACCCCTGAGTGTCACTGAGTGTGACTCAAAACTAGAAGAAGAAGAAGAAGAAGAAGAAGAAGAAGAAGAAGAAGAAGAAGAAGAAGAAGAAGAAGAAGAAGAAGAAGAAGAAGAAGAAGAAGAAGAAAAGAAGAAGAAGAAGAAGAAGGAAGTAGAAGAAAAGAAGAAGAAGAAATATCAATTTCTATGACAGATTTTTGTTTATAATTGTGAAATAAACTATGCAAATTTAGTGAATTTACAATTAAGGACTTGTCCTTTTCTTTTTTGTGTGTGTTTCTCCCTTTCTTTTCACTCTGCCTCATTTCAATAAACATAGTGGCTGCATTTATTTATCTTCATTTAATAAAAAAAATAATATGAAATATTTGTTAGAAGAGTGTAATAAGTGGATATAACAAACAACTTCTGGGAAAACATTATCCTGTTCTTGGTTTCAGATGTAAAAGTTTTGAGGTAAAGGTAATTTATACCAGGTAGAAACTATTTCCAAAACAAAACTGACCACAAATTCTATTTCTCTTTTCATTCCATAATGCATGGAACTATTCTTCATGTCTGTTCTGGAGACTGAGGAACTAAAACTTTTTAAGCATTTTTCTTCTTCTGGTAAGTATTTATGAGAATGTGAGCTATAACACTATTATGCGTTTATTTAGAAAAATCAGGGACCGGAGAGATAGCATGGAGGTAAGGCGTTTGTCTTCCATGCAGAAGGATGGTGGTTCGAATCCCTGCACCCCATATGGTCCCCCGAGCCTGCTGGAGGTGATTTCTAAGCATAGAGCCAGGAGTAGCCTCTTAGTGCTGCCGGGTGTGACCCAAAAAACAAAAACAAACAAACAAAATCAGACAAAAAGATATCATGTTAGACAATATTGATATTGTTTCTCTTTCATTACTAGTATAGTAATGCAGGTGGACACCAGTACAGTGCAGAAAAGTTTTGCTCATTTACTTCGTTTAAGAACCCAAATCTTCATTGCTTTAATCTTTTTTATTGTTTTCATCACCAGTGTCATTTATTTATAACACTGCTCTGAACATATTTCATCTTTTTTTCTTTTTTTTTATTTTAATCATAGTGGTTTACATGATGTTCACAGTAATATTCCATTTACAAATAAACATTGAATTAGGGGAATTCCCATCACCAAGTTGTCCTCCCTCCACCTCCATTACCATTCTGTCTCCCATATCCTCCACCCTCTCTCCAGGGTCTTCTAGATTGAGTGACTCCCTCTGTTTCTGGTTTATTACTTGGTGATCTTATATCTGATTGATCTTGGTGTCTCCATTGCTTCTCCCTCTGATTGGGAGACAGGATTAGCTAGTTGAAAGTATAATGATGAGGATAAACATTTTGTATTTCAAATTATGATAACTAAGGCATTTTCCCTTTTAATTTTGGTCATGTTCTAATCTGAATTTTCATACCTCATCAAAATATAACTTCAGTTATATTCCTGATATGGCTGTCTATTAACTTATTATGTTCATTAAGCACTACATGCAATCTGACTAAAGAAAGATCTAAATGGAGAAATACTCTGATTTTTCACTTGTTCTGATTCATATTCTGAGTCTAAAATTGACAAAGAAGATCTGGAAAAAAACTGCTGACTCCCTGCTTAAGAAAGGAAAGAATGCAGTAAAATACTAATTCTTCAATGCAAGTGAGTCAGGTTAATTCTGCTCATATTCCATTAGTCAAAGCCACAGGCCAAGTTTATGGTAAAAGATGCAAGGAAATAACTTTTCCCAAGTAGGGGCACCAGATATTGTTGAACTGTAGTACATCCCGTTATGCCATCCAAGTTGCTTATTCAAATAAAAAGGCAGAATTGCTTTGGATTTAAGTAAGAGTTGGATTTCCAGTTTGGGCACTGAAATTAGATATTTGTGCTTTGCTTTTGGGAGGGAAAAATCTCTCAATTGACTGAAATGTATGATTTCCAAACAGGATTCTAATCCTAATTAGATGTAGAGATTGTCTCACGCATTAGGACAATTTCAAGGAATTTAATATTTTTTATGTAGGTTACAAGACTGTCAGTTTATATCTCACTTGAATTGTTTCTACTTTTCCAGTTATGCAAAGATTCTTCCCTTCTGAACATTTCTTTGTTATTGAATGGGCATTGATGGTGGGACGGTTGCACTGGTGAAGGGGGGGGTAGTCTTTTTTTTGGGGGGGATATTCTTTTTATGACTGAAACCCAAATGCAAACATGTTTGTAATCATGGTGCTTAAATAAAGATATTATTTAAACAGAAAAGAATGGCTTTTGTTGATTACTTGGCTATTTTCAAAATTTGCGCATATTTACATACTCTTAGGCTTTTTTATATATTTTTTCAGAATATAAGATTATGTATAAGAATAAGAAAATTTATATTTGTTGCAATAGTATCAATACATAAAATATACATTTTAAACAAATAGATGATGAATAAATAAAAATACAGTGAATAAATATGGTAGTGACTTCTAATGACAATCTTACTTGCAGACTGTGCATATAATCTCTAAAATTATACATATATTAAAAAGTTTTATACAACTGTTATAATTGGAGGTGGAGACATAATGACTAAATGTAAAGTAAATTCTAGACAAGAAAATAGGTAGTGATAAAAAAAACTTAGAAAAATCAAACACTAATTTTTCTTGGTATGCAATTAAGTTTAATTTCATTATTTTGACAATTTAAAAGTGGCTCAAAAAAGTTAGCATCAGGAGATGCTAGAAAATATTAATCAACTTTCCTATCTTTTCAACTTTTCTATATTTTTAAATTATTTAAAAAGTGAAAAGTTTACTTCTTATTATTTAAAAAGTAAAAAGTTAAATACTTTAGTGAGCATTTGGGATATTTGCATAAAGGAATGGTTATAGTAATTTATTTTATATGTGTTCTTAATTTTGTTTTTAATTTTGGTTTTTATTTGTGGGGTCATGCCTAGCAATGTTCATTGCTTCCTCCTTCCCTGTGCTCAGGAAACAATCCTGGTGGGGTTCACTATTGGGTTTCAGAGAGCAAACCAAACTTGGCCATATGAAAGGCAAGTGTCCTACCTAAACCTGACCGTTTTGCTCTGGTGCTATTTTTAATAAGTGATTTTATTTTATTTTATTTATTTGTTTCGAGTTTGGGGTCACACCCGACAGTGCTCAGAGCTTACACTGGCTGTGTGCTAAGAAATTGACTCTGGCATGCTTTGGGGATCATATGGGATGCCAGGAATCGAGCCTTGGTGCATCCAGGGTTGACCATGTGTAAGACAAATGTCCTACCGCTGTGCTATCACACCGACTATAACCATTAATGCGTGATTTTAAAGTGATTAAATGTTTTGAATATTTTCATCCGAATATATAATAATTAAAACAAAATAGTTAAGTTTAAATGTTTTGCAGTTTGTA
>PVKC010031973.1:0-14378 GCA_004027635.1 Crocidura indochinensis | reverse complement strand
TTTTTTTTTTTTTGGTTTTTGGGTCACACCCGGCAGTGCTCAGGGCTTACTCCTGGCTCCATGCTCAGAAATTGCTCCTGGCAGGCTCCAGGGACCTTTTGCATGAAAGGCAAATGCCTTACCTCCATGCTATCTCCCGGGCCCCCCAATGTATGTTTCTTAAAATGATTAAAAAGAAGTTGCATTTTGAGTTTTGATTTCCTTAAGTTTATTGTTCAGATAGAAAAGTATATTCATCTTCTTAACAAATTTATGCTGTTGCTTCCAATTTGCCCCAAAACAGGTAGAATATTGCCAGACTACATGTGTTTCACCCTCAGGGGGATTTCTCACACCTATACTCAGGAATCATGAGGTGACAAGGATTAGATCTGGGTCTCCTGCCTGCTGAGCCTGCATTTAGCTCATTGAGTCATCTCTCTGGTTTACCAATTGATTTTTTTATGTTGGCTTTGTATCCTTTGCACTTGCTGAACTCCCTTATTTGTTGTGTACTTTATTTCTTGGTAGATTCTAGAAATTTTTGCCTACATGATCATGTTGTCTGAAAATAGGGTTGTTTACTTCCTTCCTTTTTTATTTGTATGACTATTATTTCCTCACCTTGCTTTTGTGTGTTGGCTAAAATGTCTCGTATTGTGTGGAATATAAGTGATGAGAAAGGACTACCCTGTTTTGTCCCTGAGCTCAATCAAGGGAAAGCTATTTTTCACCATGAAGTATATTAGCATCTGTATCTTTTTAATAGACAGTCTTTGTCAAGTGGAAAAAAGTCCCCTTTATTGTTTTTTGAAAGTTTTTAATCATAAATGAATGTTGAATTTGTCAAAGCCAATTGGAATCAATTTATAGGATCAGGTGATTTTCCTCAGTCTGTTGATATGTGGATTACATTGATTTTTAAATATTGAACTACCTTGCATATGTTGAGAATTACTATGCAAGCAGTGTGAAAATATTGATAGAATTAGACACATAGACTAATGGAATAGAAAATAGAACTCAAATTGAACTACAGAAAGCCACAGAGGTACTCCCCACTGATTTTGGAGTACACCCTTGGTGTTCATGGGCAATTCCTGGCTCTATGCTCAGGAGTAATTCTCTGGTGCTACTTTAGGGACCATACATGGTACCTGGGATTTAAGCTAGGGTCAGTTGCTGACATTGTAAGTGTCTAAGTTTTAATATATTGTGTGTAATAAAAAAAGTCAAGATCAAAAGATCTCATATTCTATGGCATTTCAAAGTGGTGAAGGCATAAAATTGCACTATAAATAAATGGTTCCGGGAGCCGGGAGGTGGCGCAGGAGGTAAGGTGCCTGCTGTCTTGCCTAGGACGGACCACGGTTCGATCCCCCAGTTCCCATATGGTCCCCTGTGCCTGCCAGGAGCGACTTCTGAGCGCATAGCCAGGAGTAACCCCTGAGCGTCACTGGGTGTGGCCCAAAAACCAAAAAAAATAAAAAATAAAAAAAAATAAATGGTTCCAAGTGACTCCTGATGGTGAGGAAGATCTTCGTGATTATACAATAGTTCTGTATCTTGATTATGGTGATGGTTGTATGCTCTATATGAGTAATAAACTGACCAAGAATAATATGTTCTATGACAATATTCTGGCTTTGGATATTACACTATCGTTATATAGCATGTAACTAAAGGGGAAATTGGGTGTAGAATAAAGGAACCTCTCTATACTATGTATGTGACCTAGCGTTGCACTGTTGAAGGGAGGGTGTCCTTTTATATAACTAAAACCCAATTACAAACATATTTGTAGTCATGATGTCTAAATAAAGATATTAATTAAAAAACAAAAATACCCAAAATTATGAACCCCAAAATTAAGAAACGCAAAGCTAAAGAGCATTTAACTATGCACGCAAATAAAACAAAAGATAAATAAGGCTGGCCACTACTCAACATATGAAAATAAATGTCAAACTACTTTATCAACAGGATCACATTCTTCTTTATCCACTTTCTTAGAGTAACTACTTCCCTAATTTCAATGTTTATCACCCTATATTTATGTCCTATAATAAATATATAGTCTGTAAAAATATGAGTTGAGATGTTTTAAAGCTATGTGAATAATATCATGCTATCAGATTGTGCTCATGCACCTATAATTTGCCATTTTTATGTGGGGAGGGAATTTTGGCACACCCAATTGTGTTCTAGGTTTGCTCCCGGCTCTGTGCTCAGGAATAACCCCTGGTGTTGCTTGGGAGAATATTATAGGATGCTGAGATCAAACCAGTACTGGTAACAAGCAGGAAAAAATGCCTTACACTCTGTACTCTCTGACTCTAATTTACCATTTTGACTTGAAAATATGTTTTTTTTTTTTGCCACACCTGGTGATGCTCAGGGGTTACTCCTGGCTATGCGCTCAGAAATTGCTTCTGGCTTGGGGGACCATATGGGATGTTCGGGATCAAACTGAGGTCTGTCCTAGGTAAGTGTTTGTAAGGCAAGCTCTAAACTGCTTGCACCACCTCTCCCACCCCATGAAATTATGTGTTTTTTTGTTTTGTTTTTGGGTCACACCTGGCAGGCTCAGGGGTTACTTCTAACTCTATGCTCAGAAATCGCTCCTGGCAGGCTCAGGGGACCATATGGGATGCTGGAATTCGAACCACCAAACCTTCTGCATGCAAGGCAAATGCTTTACCTCCATGCCATCTCTCCAGCCCCATGAAATTATGTTTTTAAAAATTGTGAAGCTTGGATTTTTAGGTTAATCATTCAAATGATGTGAGAGACTGATGATTTAATCTGAAACCATTGTGCATTTCTTTGATGGACATTTAGGATAGTCTCATTTTTCCCTATTATAAACAATTTTGTAACATCTTTATAAAAGGCTTCCTGGCTAGGTGAAAAGCATTTTAGGGACTATATTTAAGACTAGAATTGCTGGACCACAGGTAAAATGCATCTTCATTCCTACTAGGTATTGTTCAATTGCACTTCAGAATTGATGGCTCTTACTGGACCACATCATTGCTGGCATACAGTAGTGTCACAATTCTCTCCCCTCTTCTCCATCTAGTGACTATCAAATCACATTAGATTTTGATTTGACTTGTGTTGTCTGTCATTTAATGTTGAGCTTTAGTTTCTGGGCTTTGAAAATATGCTTTTGAGTATTTTGGTGTATGCTTTAGTGAAAGTTTTATTCATAGTGGTTCACTTTCCATTGGATCATTTGTCTTTTCCTTGTTAATTATAGGAATTACTTGGAAATTATAGCTCTAATAGATTTTATTAATTATATGCAATGAAAATAACTTCTTCGAGACTGATCTACATGTTCACTGTATTTATGCTACTTTTCCTTTCCCAAAGTTTAATCTCTATTTGTTTGTTTTTGTGGTGCCATGGCCTGAACCCAGCATCTCAAATAAGCAAATCATGGTCTCTACCATTGAGTTGCATTCTTGGTCCCAGACAATTTTTATATGACTGAATTTATCAATATTTCTGTGACTTACTGAGTAATTTCATTCTGGCCTAAAGGTATATAGTATTTTCTAATTACTCAATATTTAAAAAATTTTAACATTTTGCTTTTAGTGCATAAATCCTATATTCCTGATACTAATTTTTTGTGTATGTGTAAATATATATATAAAATATGTAGTGTAAAGTAAGGAACATATTGACTTTTATTTCTATATGTGATGTCAGGAATCTAACTGGGGTTGGCCAGGTGCAAATCAAGACACTTAACTTCTGTACTATGTCTCTTGCCCCTACTTTCATTTCTCTTCATTTATTCGTTCATTCATCCTTTTATTATTTAATTGCTTCATTCTTTTATTTTTTGTTTGCTTGTTCCTTCCTTCTGTCCATCCTTCTATCCTTTCTTCCCTTCCTTCTGTCCATCCTCCTTCTGACTATCCTTCTTTCCTTCTCTTCCTTCCCTTCCTTCTCCACCTCCTCTTTTTTATTTAATTGGGCCACACCCAATAGTAGTTAGGTTTTACTCCTAGTTCTTGAGTTCATGGATCACCCCTGGTAGACTCAGAGGAGTGGTACTATGTATTGAATATGTGTTGATAACATGCAAGGCAAATACCTTACTTGGTGTACTACTATCTCCCTGGGAGTTATTCCTTGCTATGCGCTCAGAAATCACTCTTGGCTCAGGGAACCATATAGGATGCTGGGAATCAAACCCAGGTCTGTCCTGGGTCAGCCCCGTGCAAGGCAAATGCCCTTCTGCTGTGCTATCACTCTGGCCCCTAACATTATTTCTTAAGGTGATTTATTATTTTGGTAGATGTTCTATTAAGCTTTCCTTGCCTTCTTAGTTATCTCACCTGTTTTACTATGATTTTAAATATTATTTGATGCTATTTGTTAATATTTTTTAAACATTTCTGCATTTATTTTCAGGAATGAGTTTGGATGAAATATTTATTATATTAACCTTAGTTGATGTTGGAATCAAGTTTTAGATGTCTCATAAGTTGATGAGTTTTATTCCTTTTTCTTTTCTTTGAAACAATTTGATATGATTAGAATTATTTCTTGGTTTGCTTATAGAACAATTTGACTCAGGGACTCACTCATTCCCAAAATGAGTTTTAACTTGTGATTCAATTGCTTTTGCAATTATTATGTCAATTTTACTAGAATCAGTTTTTCAGCTTATTTTTGGGTGTTTTGCTTAAAACAGCTTTTGTGATTTTGTTAGAAAATTGTAAATAAAATACATTTTATTTAGGTTGTCAATTGTAGTTATAAAATTTTAATTTCTCTTTTTGTCTAATATGTCAAAATAAATTGTAGTAAGTCAATATATATTAAGACTAAAATTGTCTTCTGGCATACTTTTGAGTAATCTCAGTTTGCAGTGTTATTATTGCCAAATGTTTTCACTTCTAAGTACTTTATTAAAAATGTAGCCTCACTGAGATTATAATTGATAAATAAAATTGTAATATATTTAAATTATACCATGAGGTAGTTTTATATATGCATATATTTTGAAAGGATTCCTACATTTGGATGAATTAATGCATTTATCATCTGTTTAGCTTTTTGTGTGTGAGAGCAATTAATTTCTACTCTCAGTGAATTTCAATTATTTAATACAGTACTATCAACTATATTATGTGATAGATGTTATTCATTTTTTTTTTTTTTGGTTTTTGGGTCACACCCGGCGGTGCTCAGGAGTTACTCCTGGTTCCATGCTCAGAAATTGCTCCTGGCAGGTACGGGGGACCATATGGGGCACCGGGATTCGAACCGATGACCTTTTGCATGAAAGGCAAACGCCTTACCTCCATGCTATCTCCCGGGCCCCAGATGTTATTCATTTTAAAGATAAAATTTGTACCCTTTTATCTCTTCTGCTTCTACCTAACCCTCATCAATGATCTTTATACTTTTTTTACCTACATATTTAATTTTTAAGAAACCCACATGTATATAATGCAATACGTGTCTTTATTTGACTTATTTCACTAAGCTTGATGTCTTATAAAGGTTTCCATGTTAACTTAGATAGTAGGTTTTTCCTTTTATTTTGGGGACTAGATAACTTTCCATTATATCTATAACCACATTCATTTGCTGGGAATCACTTAGGTATTTCAATTTTTTAGCTATTGTGGATAATTCTGCAATGAACATGGGAATAAGGCTTTTACTATAGGATACTAATCTTATTTCCTTTAGATATAAACCCAGAAATGGGATTGTGGAATCATATGGTAGCTCCATTATGGTTTTTTCAAAGAATCTCTGCTATTTTCTTCATAGTGACTGTATCCATTTACATTCTCAATAAGACCTCCCTTTTCCACATCCCTTCGGATATTTGGTATCTGTTTCTTTGATAATGGAATTCCTAATGATGTAAGATGATTTCTTATTGTGATTTTTACTTGCATTCTGATTTGCTTATGATGATGTTGAAAGATGCTGAGTATCTCTTGAGGGCCTTTTGGCTATTGGTGTGTCTGCTTTGCAAAAAAGGCATATTCAGATACTTTGCCCAGATACAAAAATCACCCTCATCTAAACTACTTTTCACTGCTTTTACTAAGACTCATATTATAATTTATACTTAATTTAGAATATCAACTTTATTTTTAAATATGTTGGGGCTTCAGAAAATAATTTTCTGTTACTTTGCAGATTTTTTAAAGCTTACCTTTTGCATACTTAAATAATACACATTTCCTTTTATAATCTAACACTATAATTTAAACATGTAGTACCTTTTCAAGTCTGTTTCTGCGGCTGGGCATTTCTACTTATTTTTATTCATGGTGCTTTGCTTCCTTGTGTACTTGGTTATTTGAATCTAAGATGTCAACTTTTTAATGGGTCATTGTTGATGGTATTGTGTTATTTCCTGAGACCTAGAAAGGGTTCATTCTTCTAGAAAATATTTATTTCTTCCATATGTTTGGGATCACTATTGGTGCTAACTTCTTTAATCAGAAACAATTGTTTGAGGTTACTTGGATCATGCATGTGGGCTGCATATATAACTTAAGATTATAATTTTTCAGTAATAAAATAATTTCTTCTCCTTCAGGGGCAAATGAGCAGTATTTGAAAGGTATCTAATGTATCTTCATGGGACTGAAGGTTTAATAGACTTTCATAGACATATGAAAAAATGATATTTTTTCTTTTTTAAATCTATTCTAAGGCAAATTTTCTCAAAGTACCTATGGCTGATGGAGGCTGGACTTATACCCAAATTTATTTTGGGGTATAGTTTATCCACTTGGATTTCTAACATTTTACGTGGAGAGCTTTTTGATAGGCAAGCTTGATCTTTTTCCTACCAACCTTTGTGAAGCTGAGTGAGTTTGAGGTTCAAGTTCTCTTTGACAAATGCCCACAGGGCCAATGTAATGACAGGATTATTGCATCATTTCCCCCTTTTTTCTTTCTTGTTAAATACGTTAGGCGATAGGATTATTAATTTTCTTTCCCACACAACATTTGAGCTGAGGCCAGAGCAATAGTATAGTGAGTAGGGTATTTACCTTGCATGTGGCCAGCCTGGGTTCAGTCCCCAGTACTCCCCAAAATGGTTCCCCAAGGGTGTCAGGAGTGATCCTTGAGCTTAGATCCAGAAATAAGCCTGAGCATAGTCTTTGTGACTTAAATCTCTCCCTAACTCCACAAATGTTGAACCAATGATTTGATGATTGTTCAGTTAGAAGCTTTTAGGTATTAAAGGAAGGCTAAAAAACATTTAATTTGCATATAAATATTTTCATTTTAAAGATAATATTTATTTTACAATATTCATTGGTATTTAGGCTTTAATGATTAAATTATTTAATTATTGAAATTCTATGCAATTTTAACTTGGAATGGCTGGATCTTACCTGGAGGTGCTCAGAGGATACTTATGGCTCTGTGCTCAGGAATGAACCCTGGTAGTACTGCTGAGGATATAAATAAGTTCAGTGAAATATAAGGCAAGTTCCATAATCCTTGTATTATCTCTCAGACTCCTCGGTTATAAATTCTTCGAAAAATATCTTTTACTTATCAGATTCCAGGCCCAGAGAGCTGGGTCTTAGTACTCCCTCCCTTTGAAGCTGGGCAGATTATTTTATCTAGTCAATTTGAGTGTAGAGATTATAGAGTACTATATGTCATGATTTTCCAGAGGTGAATCATCTCTCATTGATTGCTTGATTGGTTTCGAGGTCACACCCTGCCATACTCAGGGCTTATTTCTGGGTTTGCACTCAGAAATTACTCCTGGTGGTGCTCTGGGGACCATAATGGGTCAAATTGAGTAACACTAAAGGCAAGCACTTAATCCATTGCACTATCTATCCACTGTACTGTCAAAAGCCCCCACTCTCTTTAATTTACATCCATAGCTTTTTCTTCTGTCCTACCTGACTGCTTTTTTTCTTTTTAATCAAGACCAGTAAGGGCTGGGCTTGCATCCCCAGAGTCTGTTCCTCTCACAACTCTGGTTTTCTCATCCTTTCCCCCCACTTTTCTTGTTGCCTCTAGGGATTTTATTCTCTTTCTTATGAGATCAGTAAAGCTTGTTTCCTTTATTACATCCCATATTTCTTTTTTTTTTTTTTTGCCACACCCGGTGACGCTCAGGGATTACTCCTGGCTAAGCGCTCAGAAGTCGCTCCTGGCTTGGGGGACCATATGGGGAACCGGGAGATCTAACCGTGGTCCGTCCTAGGCTAGCGCAGGCAAGGCTTACCTCCAGCGCCACTGCCTGGCCCCACATCCCATATTTCTAAGTATTTGGTAATAAGAGGCATTTCAACTGTCTCATCTACCATGTTGCTGGGCATGGAGGTGAAGTCATTCACTTTAGAGAGCATCTACATGCTATCTAGTATCATATTTAATTGCCTTTTTTTTTTTTTAAGAAAACCTCCCCTGTCCCACCCCCCTAGAAAACTGTTTTGATTGATGTTTATGAAGATTGAAAGCAGTGGAAACAAGGCCATATTTTTCTCATACCTTGATATAAAGTACTAACACTGACTAATAAATGAAGAAATAGAAATAGAAAGTTTGTTTAAGTCTAACTTCATTTTTTATGGGGGAAAGGGATTGACTCATTACTGGTGGTACTCAAGAGTGATTCCTGGGTCTGTGATCAGGAACTTCATAAAGCACAACTCTTTTTTTTTTTATTAATGATATTTCTTTATTTTTTGTATATTGTTGACAATAATATTTTAGGTACATATTAACATAAAATCAGGGGGATTCCCATATCAAATTGTCCTCCTTCTACCTCCATTCCCATCCTACCACCCATATCCACCTCCCTCTCCCTTGGGGCTGCTAGAATAGATGGTCTCCTCTGTAAAGCACAACTCTTTTATCCCTGATATATATGTACAAACATCTACTCCTAGAGCTTAGATTCCTAAACAGTGGGTCATAAAACTAAGTGTGGGGATTGCAAAAAGTGTTTAAAAATAAACTTGTAAGAAGAAAGGGAAGAAAAAAAGAAAAAAAATACTTGTACTTCTCTCACTCACTATCATTGTCTGGATAATTGTTAGTTTAGTTATTTCTCTAACTGCACTCACCACTCTTTGTGGTAAGCTTCATGCCTGCCTGCCTCTAATGCAGCAGGGGGTGGGGGAGGAGGGAGAGAGGGGATATTGGTGGTAGGAATGTTGTACTGGGGAACAGGGGTGGGGGTGTTCTTTTTATGACCGAAATCCAACTAGAATCATGTTTGTAATCATGGTGCTTAAATAAAGGTATTATAATTAAAAAATACATTTGTGACTTATAATAAATAATTATTTGCTTTGCATAGTTTATGCATCCTGGGTTGCTTTAATCAATCAATCAATCAATTAATTTTATACCCTGTGGTGCTTGGGGCTTACTCCAAGAGTGAGTTATTATGAGGTACGATGGGATTGAACTCTTGCTGACCATATACAAGGCAAGTGAACTATTATCTCTTTGGTCCCCATGTAGAATTTTCTTGGATGAAAGAGATCCAGAGTAGAACGAGTTTACTAAATCCTAATCTAGAACAGATTTTCTGCCATTCACTCAAGACTGCTCACTGTTTTAGCCATGTCTATAAACATGTCTCACTCCCATGTTTCAGCCATTCTTTAAACAGTTCTGAAGCAGGCAGCTGATTGGGGTGTCTCCAAAAAAAGCTTTCTCTGTTTTTGTAAGCCTTTTCCAAATAGGATAAACATCAGGTGGATGGCGAGGCTGTTTTCCTCTGTTCCTGTGAGTTCTGTTCTGTACCAAGTTCACACACATGCATCCACACAAATACACACACATTTTTTTTTAATTTTAGAATTATTTAGAGAGCAGATGCTTCCAAAGATGCCCGATTTCATCGGATACTGTTGATGACAGAGACCCTCCTCTACCTTCCAGTGTGCCCACATGAGAACATGTGCTCACACATGCACACAGCGATACTTGTGCTGTTTTTAGGAGCTTGTAAACCCAGTAGAAAGGCACTGCTGGGTATTGCTGGCCTTGAGAAATGTGCAGATCTTTCAGGACTGAGGCTCTGCTAGGTTTTCCCAATTAATTGCCAACCAATGTGCAAGTTAATCAAATATTTCCAAGACAGCTAGTGTAGAGATTTGAATGAAAGCATCCACCAGATGTCTGACCCAGTCCTCTACCCATTGCCCTTTCCAAGATGCTCTGAA
The DNA here is from genome assembly GCA_004027635.1 of Crocidura indochinensis. Classification (NCBI taxonomy): domain Eukaryota; kingdom Metazoa; phylum Chordata; class Mammalia; order Eulipotyphla; family Soricidae; genus Crocidura; species Crocidura indochinensis. Next base: position 4,191 of record PVKC010031973.1, on the reverse strand, counting down.
GCTTTAAGATAGCTTCTGCATGAGGAAAAAAAGTCTCTCTGGGGTCCACCATACCACAGCTGTTGAGCTATACCACCCATGAAGCAGCGAGTGGAGAAGGGAGAAATGGGAAACAGGGATCAGAGGAGTAAAGCCAGAATTTGCTCTGGAGGTGGTGTAGGGAGTCTGTTTGTCTCTGAATTAGACTCCTGGGAGCTGCAGGTTCAAGTGTCCATATATTTGCATTTGGGACTTCCAAAGGGGAGTTTTAAGCAATGCAAATGGATATGGCATTGATTGTCTGATAATAAGAAGCCACAACCTATCCCTCATTTTTAGCTTTCTATAGAGAGATAGGCAGGCAATATATACACTCAGCCTGGCACTTGAAACATCAATTGTCACTCCAGAGAGTTACATAGCTGCACACCAAGCTACTTACTACTGCTGTGCTAAGTTCTACAGGACACATATGTTGATTATAGAGCCTGCAGATCTGCCCAATTGGCTACTTCAATACGCATGCCACCCAAATGCTCTCTGCTGAAATCCAAAAGGATGTAAATCCCTCCAAAAGTGGTTGTTCAAGTTTGAGTTCTCCTACTCTTGTCTCACTCCTATCCTCAGGTACCACCTGATTCCTATTTAGTTTCTTAGGAAATGAGACCTGGGGAAAAATGTTGCTGAGAGAATTTGGGTCCATTTTACTGCTGTACCACTTTTGGGTTGCTGAGAGATGAAAAAGCACAATTTTCTATATTTATTTTTTTTCTAATTACTTATTTTGAAGAATTTATTCTAGGGACCAGAGCAATATTGTAGCAGTAGGGTGTTTGCCTTGCACACAGATGACCCAGGACAGACTTCAGTTCAATCCTGGGTGTCCCCTAAGCTGGGAGCTATTTCTGAGTGCATAGCAAGGAGTAACCCCTGAGAATCACCGGTGTAGCCCCCACCCCTCAAAAAACAAAACAGGGACCGGAGAGATAGCATGGAGGTAAGGTGTTTGTCTCGAATACAGAAGGATGGTGGTTCGAATCCTGGCATCCCATATGATCCACTGAGCCTGCCAGTAGCGATTTCTGAGCGTAGAGCCAGGAATGGCCCCTGAGTGCTGTCTGGTGTGACCAAAACAACAGCAACAACAACAACAACAAACAAACAAACCCAAAAAACCTATAAAGAACTTATTCTAGGTTTACCATCTTGTATATGTATAATTTTCACCTCCACCAAGTTCCACTGCTGTCCCACCACCAGAAGACTCTTCACACAATCATTTCCTCTCCCCATCTCTCTCTGTTGCTTCCTTTCACTATTTTCCCTCTGGTTTTTACTGAGTCCAGGAATTAGTGGTGTTGTGTCTTGCCAGTTCATTTGCTTTTGTAATTCATTCCACACACAAGGGAAATCACTCACTAATTTGTATTTTGTTTCTTTCCCTTTTTCTCTTGCCACAATCAGCACAGGTTCCATCTGTTTTATTCCAAAAGACATATTCATATTTATAATTTGAGTAGAATTCCATTGACAGTATAGATACTAGCTTCTTTAACCAATCATCTGTTGATGGACATTTAGTTTGGTTCCATGCTTTGGTTATTGTGTACAATGCTGTTATGAATATAGAGCGCAAACATCCTTTTGAACTAAGGTTTTTATGTTCTTCAGAAGAATGCCAAGGAGTGGTGTTGCTGGATCAGAAAGGCATTTCCACTCCTCTAAGGATTATATATGATATTTTCCTTTTTTTAAAATTTTATTTTATTAAAGCATGGCGAGTTACAAAGTTACATGTAGTTGGGTTTTAGACATATAATGTTGCAAGACATATCCCACCATCAATGTCAACATCTCTCCCTCAGTATTCTCCACCCACACCCTGTGTCCTACCCCCACATCCATCACCTGCCATCTTTTCTTTTTTTTTTTTTTTGGTTTTTGGGTCACACCCGGCAGTGCTCAGGGGTTACTCCTGGCTCCATGCTCAGAAATTGTTCCTGGCAGGCACAGGGGACCATGGGGTACCAGGATTCGAACCGATAACCTTTTGCATGAAAGGCAAATGCCTTACCTCCATGCTATCTCCCGGGCCCCAATCTTGATAAGAATTATTTTAAGTTTGGTTGTTAAAGTTTGGGTCTCTTTCATGATTTTAGTATTGTTGACACTATGGTTTAAATATTTAGCCCTGTCATTCTTCACCACCACCAATGTACCTGAATCCTTACCCTCTATTGCTTCTCATCTATTTTTTTCTCCACTCCTTTACCCTTCCCATAATAGCACTCTATTTCTTCCCTTTTCCTGGTAATCTAGGGCCAAGAATGATCTAACTAATCTAGGATTACTTAAAACCATTGCAAATCTTTATCCAGTGAATACCACATATAAGTTAAATCATTCTGTGTTATTCTGGCTTACTTCTTATAACATACTGCTAGGGTCTGGAGTCAAGGAAAAGACCACACAATTGGAGTAAAGCAAAACAAAACTTTATTCCATCAACCAAAAGTTCCAAGCTGACCCAATCAGTGCTGTCTCCCAGAGGTGAAGACCCCTGCCAACATCAATAGCCAGTTTATTTAAGGAGGAAATGAGGAGGGTTCTAGCTTCTAATGATTTTTTAAAATGATTGGCTACTGTCTAGGGTACCTTCCTATCACTCCTGTTTTCTTTCTAGATAGGTTACCTGGTATGGCTATATGACCAGGTAGCTTGGGGCGGTATTAGTGAAAATTTAGGCTTGAAAAAGAGCAGTCTAAGAGGTTTATAACATGTGGTCCTTACATATATACAATGGAATATTATGCCATCTTCAGGAGAGATGAAGTCATGAAAATTTCCTATACATGATGCACATGGAAACCGTTATGCTGAGTGAAATAAGCCAGAGGGAAAGAGAGAGACACAGAATAATCTCACTAATCTATGTGTTTTAAGAAAAATAAAAGACATTATTGTTATAATCTCCAGAGATGAGGGCCGGAAGGACCGGTTTTTGATATGAAGCTTACCACAAAGAGTGGTGAGTGCTGTTAAAAACATAACTACACTAACAACTACCATGACAATGTTAATAAGTAGAAGTAGGAAAGTACAGGCAGGGTGCGGGGGAGGAGGGAGAGAGGGGGCATTGGTGGTGGGAATGTTGCACTGATGAAGGGGGGATGCTTTCTTTGTATGACTGAAATCAAACTACAATCATGTTTGTAACCATGGTGTTTATAAAAGAAATTAAAAAAAGAAAAAAAAAAAGAAATAGGTACAAGTGGGCCAGAGCTATAGCACAATGGTAGGGTATTTGCCTTGCATGCAGCAGATTCAGGAGGGAACTTGGTTTGATCCCCAGCTTCCCATATGGTCCCCCGAGTCAGGAGCAATTTCTGAACACATAGTCAGGAGTAACCCCTGAGTGTCACAGGGTATGACCCAAAAAGAAAAAAAAGAAAAAAGAAATAGGTACAAACAATAATCTAAGCAGGAACTGTGATCCAAACCACCTCAGAAGGGTAAGCAAGCTGCCCTTGGGATAAGGGGAATCTCAAATCAGTACTTTCCTGAGGGCCTTATTCATAATGACCCCAGCTAGACTTGAAATTCAAGGGGGATATTGGCTCCCTATATTGTGTTTCTTTTCTCAGCCTCATAGTTTAGAAAAACTGTTACTTACCAAAAAAAGAAAAGAAAAAGAAAAATTGTTACTTAATTAGCCTATTAAATTCATGTTAGTGGCATGGAGGAAAGAAAACCAGGTGGTCCTTTACAAAATGGCATCTCCCCTTGTTCAGAACCTAGGGCCCCATGATACTATCTTCCAGTTCTACCCAAATTGCAGTGAAGGCATGATTTTATCATTCTTTACAACTGTGTAGTATTTTGTTGTGAATATATACCACACTTTCATGATAGTTTCTCCATGTCATTTTTTAAGATGATTTAATAACTTACATTCTCATTGATAGATTATAGGTTGCCTTTTTCTCCAGACCATTGCCAGCCATTCTATGGTTACAATATTTTTGATTCTGGCCATTCTCATGGGTGATAAGATATATCATTTGGTGGTCTTGACATACATGCATTTTCTAGCAATAATTGACATTGATCACCATTTTATGTGATCATGGACAAAAATGTACATCTTAGGAGAAGTATCTGATAGGGCTTTTGTCCATTTTTTGATGATTTTTGTGGGCCTTTGTCCATTTT
>PVKC010031972.1:0-14377 GCA_004027635.1 Crocidura indochinensis | reverse complement strand
CTCAGGGGTCACTCCTGGCTCCATGCTCAGAAATTGCTCCTGGCAGGCACGGGGGACCATATGGGGCACCGGGATTCGAACCGATGACCTTTTGCATGAAAGGCAAATGCCTTACCTCCATGCTATCTCCCGGGCCCCAGAGAGATTCATTTTCGATTGAGAGACATTTAGGGCAGTTTACAATAAATGTTACCAAAGTGATCATTGACCCCACATTCCTTTACATCTTTATCCCTACAGCATTAGATGCCCCTGATGACTATTACATATTCAAATCACCTACTTCACTTTTACTTTCAAAGTCAGGAAGTTATACCTAACCCTCCAGCTAATCTGGAGTAAAGTTAGCTTGAGAACCCTGGCTTACAGGTATTTCTGCTTGCATTGTCTACAACAAACCAGAAAGTCTGGCACTAAATTAAAGGCTTTAATATCTCATTTAATATTTTAACAACCATGAAATAAAACTCCATGTACACCCAGTTTCAGTCACATTGGCATCCCCTTTCTTCTTCAAAACACTTCTTGGGACTATACAGATAACGTGGTCACTGTGAGGATATATGTCTGCCATTGTCCAACTTACTATCTTGTTTTCAATAAACACCTTTGTATGCCTTTTACCATGGAGCCATGGAGACAGACCTTGGTGATTGTAGAAAAAGCATTTTATACCTGTAGAATATTTATAAAGTGCTTTGTTTTATGAAACATTTATACACATATTCATTGTTTCCCAAACACTGCCTTCGAAGTATTTTTCTGAAACCTAACAAAATTATTAAAATGCAGATGTCAGGATTTTGGCTTACTGGAATCCATTGTGATGGATTTTACCAATCTGCTTTTTCACCAATCTTCTCTATAACTGTCATGATTACTAAAGCTTGAGAAACACTACACTACTGAAATTTCATGCAAGTAATGCTTTGAAATGCTTTTTTTAATGTAATGCAAGATGCTGTAAGACTCATCACTAGGATAATATTCTATTTATGTTTAATATATAATTCATTTTATAATACACATCATATAATATTTTATGGCTAATAAAGAAGGAAAGAAGGGCAGGGTAAAGGAAATAGGGTAGACAGAATGACAAGGGCTAAAGAATTCTTCAGGTAGGTCTGTCAAAGATCCTTGTTGAAAAACTTAGAAATAGGATTACAATTTGTGAGATGCCTTATATTTCTGCTTTTCTCATCACATTTACTCTTTGTGTTCAAGACTATCTTTAGACATGTCTTTATTTTGTTTATTTTTTATTTGTTTTTAAGCCACACCTGGTGATGCTCAGTGCTTACTCAAGGGTATGTGCTCAGGGATCACTCCTGACAGGCTTTAGGGAACATATAAGGTATGAGAATTGAATCCAAGTTGGCCACATGCAAGGCATGTGTCCTATCCACTGTACTGTCATATTGGATCCCTTTTCAAACATGTTTCTTAAATCAAACACTTTATATTAAAAGTATGCTTGTGCTACAGCTTCCCAAAAAGTGATCTTAAAAGCATTAAAACATCTTACATGTAAATAAGCTCCCCAAATCAAAGAGTAATGAAGAAAAACCCACTCATATTCCTTTTCCACGTCTGTATGAAGCATTTGTGTACAATAGAGTACTCTTGTTTTCAAAACTAATAAATGGACTGATATCTAGTACAGCCCTTTGGAATGATATCATTTAGAGAAGATGAGATAATTATGAAAATCCAAGGAGATTATGAGTTAACTTCCTCTAAGTCACTTTATTAAGTTTAGGTATAAGATAATTTCTCTGCTACAACATCTTCTCTCACACATGCGACTACTTGCATTTATGAATTCTCATTCTGCTTCTTCAACAAGCTTTATGATGTGCCTGCAATGTACCAATGAATCGTTTGCACCATTTTAAGTTTAAGAGTTGGAACTGTTATCTGACTTTCAAGTCTCCTCCTGTATAATCTCGTTGAAATCTCTATTTTTATTAAATTTTGTTGGCATGGCAACCATCAACCGTCTTCACCATAGAGAATTCCTTAAATCTCACAGCAGTCTGTTAACCAGAGTGAGTCTGCAAAGAGAAAGTCATTTATAGAGTCTAAAAATAGACAATTTACAAGAGTTCACATACACACACATACCCTTTCACAACCTAAAAAGTATGACCTAACCTGTTACCCTTGGTGGTACGAAACATGAGCTGGAAGAAACCATGGGCTTATTTTGCACCTTGGGGTCCTCTCCAACCCAGTGCCTGCAACCCAAGGATTGACACTATCTTCACCCCCACTTTTGCAGTGTAAGACAATTCAAGTTAAGCAACATTTCTGCACTTCCAGATCGTTATAGTAAAAGGAGATAGCTAGAGTTGGAGTGAACTAAAAACTAAGGGCTTTTCAGTGACACAATCTCAGAAACTTGTAAGCCATTACATTTGCCATTTCCTTGCCAGCATGAATGAAATTGTTGAGAGAGATTATAGGAGATCATTGTGATAGTGATGAATTTGCTAGTACTTGGTTGGACAAAAGTCATGAGGTATCATCTTCTATGATAACAAGAGCCAACTCATATTGAATGCTTCACATATATGAAGAATGGTTTCAAATTATTTTCATATATTTAACATGCAAAATTCCTTCCGAGGTGAGAGAAAAGACGCTACTGGTAATTTTTATGTAGGAATAATTAATTGAGTAAAATGAATCATGAATAATTAAGTAAATTTTGGTTTGTTTACAGAGGTACTAATTTGTATAGTTAAGCTTTGAATGTCTATCTAGATTCAGAGCCTGCATGTTCGATTATTATCACACTACATTTTGAGTGTCTTTACCATTTGTTGCCTGAAATCTTAAGGGCCCTCTGAAACTATTGAATATGCAATGAATCACTGCTATGCTAGAAGATTCTCTCTGCTTTTTATTCAACAAAGCTTCAAGCCCTTTCCTTTCTTGGTAATAAATAATATGAAGAGAAATCTTTAAGACGTCTCTCCTAAATGAAAGGACTGTGGGAGAATTAGAAAGCGTGTTGCTATGGAAGAAAAAAATACAGAAAAAGATTCAGTTAAAATAGGGGGATTGTTAGATAATGAGTTTGAATTATGTAATTATGTGAAAAAAATGAATTATAGAAGTAATGTTCTGTTAAAATAGAGCCTATTTTCTAGAAGCTAAAATACATGGCCAATTTTATTCTACTATTTTAGGTGAAAATTATATTTGTTTTTAGCAGAGAAAAAAAGAATACTTATAATCATAGGCAGGAAAGAACTGAACCTGAAGTAAAATAGAGTCTATGAAAATAATTCTGAGAAGAAAGGACTATCCATACCATTTTCTTAGGTGTTGCCACCAGCCAGATGAGTGATTTCCTAGGCTATGTTAAGAGAATGGATTTTTCTTATGTAGCATAAATTCATATATTAAAAAAGTGCTAACTTCTATTGTATTATGTTTACACGTTTCACTTTGGACACAAATCAATTGTATATAATCAAAATATGATTTTAATGAACAGCTATAAACATGCAATTTAATTAGCAGCCACAGGGAAGGAAGAGACTCAAATCACCTAAGATGGAGACTCTGGACACCGGTTTACTTTAAGCTAGTTTGTAGTCAAGAGAATCCCAGCCTATTTCAGTTCATGGAGAGGAGGTGCTATTTCTCCTGGATGGAAGAAAGGCCCTGGGTGGTTCTCATAGAAGCAGGCTTTGAAGAAACTTGGGTGTGGGACATAGGAGCATCCCCAATGTGCCATGTCACCATATTTCAGAAGTATGTCATGGAAACAACCTATTCGTAGAATTTAAGACTTGCAACACCAGTTTTTATTTCCCTCCTTCCCTCTTTCCTTCCTTCCTTGCAATACCCCTTCCTTTATCCTTTCCTCCCTTCTTCCTTCCCTCTCTTCCTTCCTTTCTTAATTCCTCCCTTCCTCCATTTCTCCCTTCCTTCCTCCATTTCTCCCTTCCTTCCTTCCTTCCTTCCTTCCTTCCTTCCTTCCTTCTTTCCTTCCTTCCTTCCTTCCTTCCTTCTTTCCTTCCTTCCTTCCTTCCTTCCTTCTTTCCTCCCTTCCTTCCTTCCTTCTTTGCTCCCTTCCTTCCTTCCTTCTTCTCTTTTACACTCTTTTATTCTTTTCTTTCTTTATTTCTTTCATTCTTTTCTTCTATTTGTTTTACCAGGGACTATACCTGGTAGTGTTCAGATCTTACTCCTAGTTTTGAGCTCAGGTATCACTCTGAAGGGGTACAGGGAACCATATGGAATGGTGATAACCGAACACAATTTAGAACCACACCCACTGTACTATCTCTCCAGTGACCTTTTGGCTTGACAAAATGATGAAACATCTGTTTTGCATGAAGTGGTTCCTTTGATAACTAGCTCTTTATCTCTGTGTCTCTCTCTAGTTTTCCCACAACTTTACACCAGTATGGTGCCATTCCACCTCAATAACTTCTACTTCTTTCTTAGCTAGGATCATTACGTTAATGTACATAGTATACTTATAGCTAAGAACACAGAATTAATAAAAAATAATCTGTAATTTTATTATTATAAAGCAAAAATAAGTTGTTTTCATTGGGTCTATTCTAGTTCATGTAAAAATGAGTTGTTGGATTAGTTTAAACTTCCTATTGAAGATCAATACTAAAATTTATGTATTGTAAGTCATATTTATAATATAAATTTTTCATCTTTGATAATTTTTACAATGGAATGAGCCTATGTGATTTGCTAATCTATACCAAAAATAGCAATTCCATGCTTCTAAAATACTATTTTGTATGCCCATGAATAACTTCCATCACCTCAACTTCTCATAACATGGGTTATGCATGCTTCATATATGGAATTATACATGTGCTTTTTTGTCTTTGTAGGCACTGTCTAAATAGTATTTTTTATGTTACATCATTTCACAAATCTACCTTCTTATTCAATGTGTAAGAATTTCATTCCACAAATTTATTCCAAACCTTACAATTTACTGAGTTTTATAAACTCTCACTGGTTTAATTTAAAAATTATTGGTACCTAATGAAATTGAAACAACTTTCACTATTTTTTAAACCAGATATACTCTTTTGAGTTGCACAAATCTTTTTGTTTGTTTGTTTGTTTTTGGATCACACCCAATGGTGCCCAGAGATTACTCCTGCTTTCAGATTACTTCTGCTTTCAGAAGTCACCCCAGGCAGGCTCAGGAGACCATATGGGATGCCAGGGTTCGAACCACCATCTGTTCTGGATCAGCTGCATGCAAAGCACATGCCCTACCCCTATGCTATCTCTCTTGCTCCAAGAGTTTCACAACTCTTTTATTCATTTACTTATTTTGATTTATCAGACTCATTCTACTGATTAGAAAATTTGCATTTTATTCCTAGATATGAGTGCATTGTCAATGTGACTATAAACATTTTTATTTGTAATTAATTTCCTTTGTGTCTTGCTTAAAAATATTTGCCTTCTAGATTATGAATACGTTTTCTAGGCTCTCCTCAAAAAGCAATTTTGTTTTATGTCTACCTTTTGTTTTATAGCTACAGTACATCTGGAATTAATTTTTGAGAAATGTTCAAGTAAGGGCTTTAGATATTTTCTTTCATATAATCAGTAGTATTTATTGAAAATGCATTGTTTTCTGCTGCATTTTGTCTTGGTGATGTATAAAATGACAATTCATGTGTGTGTTCTTTCATTGAAATCAGTGATTGGTTTACATAACTTTTATTATATCTTTATTCCTTTAACCTTATGATGGTCTTTTTCTCATAATAATTCTTCCATTCTTTGATCTTTCTTTTTACATGCCATGGGTAATTTGAACATTTTGCACTGCCTTATGAACTTTAGAATCAACTTGTCAATGTCTATAGAAATAAAAAAATTGAAGGCCAATTTTGATTAGGGCAGTGAGGAATTTGTTGATCAGCAGTATTTAACCAGCAGTATTACAGATTCACTTATTAATTATTTTAGATTTTAACATATATACTCAATACATCTACAAATAATAACTGTATATCTTTTTCTGGGTTTTGTTTTGTTTTGTTTTGTTTTGTTTTGGGGCCACACCCAGCGGTGCTCAGGGGTTACTCCCGGCTGTCTGCTCAGAAATAACTCCTGGCAGGCACAGGGGACCATAAAGGACACCGGGATTCAAACCAACTACCTTTGGTCCTGGATCAACTGCTTGCAAGGCAAACGCTGCTGTGCTATCTCTCCGGGCCCATAACTGTATATCTTTATTTTAAATTCTAATATGACATTTTAAAAATTATAATATCTAGTGCCTCCAAGATAATATCAATAAAGTGATAAGGGTGATTCCAGTCTTTATTAGCAGAAAAGTTTTAGGTATTTCACTATTGAGTAAGATGTTTACTGTTGTTTTGGCAGTATTCTTTGTTTACATTAAATAAGAGGTATAGTTTGTTTTTTCTGCGTGAAAAAGAAGTTCATATGAACTTTCTCAAAGCTTTCTCCCAGAGCCAACTTCCAGGACTTCTTTTGGAGTTGCATAGTTATTTTGGAACTATGCAGTGAGACTGATTGAACCTGGGTCTTTCCTCTTCTGGGTCTCATAGTGCAAAGTATGCTTTTTGCCAGACACATATCCCTAGCTTTTTGGTTGATATCACATATTGAGCTTGCATTTCTAAAATATGTTCATTTCATATGTCACAAGAGTGAATTCTCTTAATTTTTGTTGGCTATTTTTGTATATATAACCATGAAATATTATTGGGTAATTCTATTTTTGGTACTGTCCTCTGAGATTAAAATTATGATTATACAAAGTCTCAGAAGAGATGTAAGTGGGAAAGTCAGAGATCTCTCTTTTTTTTTTACTATAAGAGTCCATGCCAGGTTCCCTTTTGAAATTTTTTTCAGTGATAGTATTTTATTTTGTAATACATATTTTTATTAGTAGTTGGGCTTTAGTTATATAAAAAAAGAACACCCCCCTTTCATTAGTGTAGCATTCCCACCACCAATAACCCCCAATACCCTTCTCCTCCATCTCTTTCCTGCATTCAAGACAGGCATTCTACTTCTTTCACTCATTAACATTGTCATGATAGTTGTCAGTGTAATTATTTCTCTAACTTAATTTTGTGGTATGCTTAATACAGTGGGCTGGTCCTTCCAAGCCTCATCTCTATTGCCTTTGGGCATTATTACAATAATATCTTTTATTTTCTTAAATCCCAAAGACAAGACTCTTCTATGTCTATGTCTATCTCTCTCCCTCTCACTTATTTCACTAAGCATCATAGTTTCCATATACATGGATATATAGGAAAATTTCATGACTTCATCTCTTTTTTTTTTGTGGTTTTCAGGTCACACCCAGCAGTGCTCAGGGGTCACTGCTGGTTCCATGCTCAGAAATTGCTCCTGGCAGGCACGGGGGACCATATGGGGCACCGGGATTCGAACCGATGACCTTTTGCATGAAAGGCAAACGCCTTACCTCCATGTTATCTCCCAGGCCCCATGACTTCATCTCTATTGACAGCTGCATACTTTTCCATTGTGTACCACAGTTTCTTTAGCCATTCATCTGATAAAGGGCATCTCGGCTATTGTAGATTCTGGTTATTGTAAATAGTGCTGCAATTAATATGGGTGTGCAGAAGGCATTTTTGTATTGCATTTTTGTGTTTCTAGGGTTATCCCTAGGAGTGGTATAGCTGGATCATATGGTAGCACAATTTTCATTTTTTGAGGAATTTCCATATTGTTTTCCATAAAGGCTGGACTATTTGGGTTTTTATTTTGATTTGTTGTTTTGAAACCACCGTGGTTATGATAAAGATTTAGTTCTTGCTCAGTGATTACACTTGGTGGTATTTGGGTGCCCACAAGATTGGCCTATACAAGGAAGATGCATTACTATCAGGACTGCCTCTTTAGCAAATTCCTGTTGAATGTTCCTAAAATATGTGCCAATTTTTTCAAAATTGTTTATTAATTATTTTACTTATGCACCATGAATGTAAAGGTTGTACAAAGTACTGTTGTTGTTTTTTTACACTGAAACAATTATTTATGATTTTTATCATGCAATGCCCAACACCCTTCACCAGGGCACATTTCCTGCCAGCAGGAACACCAGAGTTTCAACAGGGAAGCCACGAGACCCTATACTTAAGCTTGGGGGAGATATTTATGCAAATGATTAAGTATTTACATCGAATATGAAAGTCAAGATTTTCTACTTTTGATCATTTTGGTAAATTTTTTTTTTCCTTAAATGTGTAGAATTCACCCAATTGTCAGTCTAGTTGTTTTGAGTTCTTAATTATAAAGCTGTTGATATTATTCTGGATATATTTTCTTTATGGTTTTTACATTGATTCCATTATGGAAAACAACTCACAGGAATAATTTTATTTTTTATAATTTATTGAGGGTCTATCATTTTGGTAAAAGATTCACTTACATTTTAAAAGAATTTCAAAGCTATGAGTGTTTAGAGCAATGTTTTATGTAAGCAAATTACATAAGATAGCAGTCGATCAATTATGTGCTAAGGTTTACAGAATTTTTGCTAGGATATTTTATGAGTTATTAAGTGAACTATGTGCCAGTATTTTATTATAAATCTGAATTTATTTATTGCTTATAGACATTTTATTCCTTTTAGCCTTAATATTGGAACTTATGTCATAAAGTACATACAAATTGTTATTACTATAAATCCCTTTTGGAGTAAATAAATAAATACCTTTTATAGTTATGATATGCCCAATTTTTCTCTTGATTTTCTTTTTGTATTGATGTAGTTTGACTGATTTTAGCATAATTATAATACCTTTGTTTTGTTTTGTTTTGTTTTGGAGCCATACCAGTGGTGCTCCGGGGTTACTCCTGGCTCTGCACTTATTATCACTTCCAGTAGACTCAAAGGACTGACCATATGTGATGCCAGGGATGAAACCTGGGGGTTGGCCACATACAACTGCTATGCTATCGCTTTGGCCCCTGTAACACCTTTCTCTTGCTTAGTGTTTATATTACTTTCTGGGTTTTTTATTTTGCTTGTTTGTTTTACTTTTTGAAAGGTTGGGGCCGCTCCTCGGGGACTTTCCTGGCTATGTGCTCCTTCATATGTGCTTCCTGGCTATGTGCTTTCCTGCTGGTGGGTCTCCAAGAAACTTGTGGAGGGATTTGAACTAGGATGATCAAGATACTAGTCTAGCCCATGAAGCCCTGTATTATTTCTCCTGTCCTATATTTTTTTTTACTGTAACTGCTGATGTTCCTTATTTGGTATGTGTGTGTATGGTGAGTCAAACCTGATATTTCACATTTGTAAAGCATATTTTGTGTTTTTATAATTAAAATGTGACTGTTTAAGCAGAACATAACATTTGATGTTATTGTTTAACCCTTAACCCACCCTGACAACTGTAAATCTTAACTTCCTGTAGTGATGTCATTGACAGTTTATATAATTGCAGATTTGGATTTATACATACCAAGTTGTCATCATTTTTTAAAAAACTGTGGAGGGACCAATCCCTCTGTGCTCAAGTCTCTGTGCTCTTGGCTCTAATCAGTGGTTACCCCTGTCAGTGCTTGGAATTGGGCAGGGGGGGGAATCATATAAGGTGCTGGGTGGGGGTTGAACCCTAGACTACTACATGCAGGGAAAGTACCTTACCTGCTGTCAGCATTTTATCCTATTATTTATTCTTCTTTTTCCTTCTTTAGTAACATAACGAATTTTATTATTATCTTTATTACTGTCTAGTTGATATCATTGTCATTCTTCTAGATAACATATTCAATTTATGAATTCAATATAAATATTTTAATATAAGTAGTAAATATTGAATTTAGTCACACTAATACTAAGTATCCTTGTACTATACCTACCTATCATTTATGTTATTGTTCTACATTTCTTTGAAAATACATGTGACATAATTATCGTTTTATATAAAATAGTAATTTTATTTAGCATTTTGGGTTTTCACTATGCTATTTTTTATTCCTACCTGCATCAATATATTTTATTTAGCTAATTTCCTCTCTTATTAAAGATATATATATTTCATTTTCTTTTGTAAAAACATTTTCCTAAATAATTTTTCTTAATCTTGTCAGATAGTATGCTGACTGCACCATTGTTACTAAAATCTTTTTCATCATAAACAATTATAGAGATAAAATTATTTAATTTAAATTTTAAAATTTTTATTTGACTTCATAAAAATGTTATGAATTATCTTTCAACATCCTTGTGTAAGGATTACTTTGAATTTGAGATGTTTTCTCCTTTTGTTCAGGAATGCTGCATGTAATGGAACATAGTTTATTTCCTTCCTAACAGTATTCCTTGGCTGAACACAATGTCTTATACTCAGCTATTGTATCTCTCCAGGGAGATTCTACATCTGTTAAATGTTTACATGACCTTCTTTTAAATATTGCTACAAAGATGTTTCTTGTAAATCTAATTGCAAATTTTAATTCCTGAAATAAGTATATGTTGCTATATTTAATTGCCTATTGATTTATTTTCAATACTTACGTTGAAAATTATTTCCACTCATTAATTTATTTGATGTTGATGTGTAATCTTTCTTTAATTCAAGACATATCTGAAATGTTTTTGCGTCTCCAACATCTTCTTGACTTCTGATCAGTCATCTTATCACGTTTCAACTTATCCCTCACTTCAAAGATGGTTTCTTTATTCTTTATTCTTTCCCAGGTATTGTCCTTGACAAAAATTTCAGATATACTCTCAAGAGAAATATCTCCTATTTGTAGCTCCAAGACTGACCCTAGGTTTCTCATTCCTTGATAGTCTTTTTAGCATCTCCCATTGAGTTGGGGTGGAATTTTATAAGCAATGAGAACTGTGGGTGAGATAGCGTATGACTTGAGTCCCTACCTGTGGTAAAACTTCAACAGTTCCTTTTAGAAGTCACCACAGAGAACAAAAAATAGTCAAACCCTATCTTTGCAGGGGAGTTGTTTGAAAATGAATGCTCCAGTGCCTGACAAATCTTCAGATAATTTCAATTCCAGCTAATACTGAGTACTATCTCTTATGGTTCCAACAAGCAAGACTATACCAACCAATCTGTAGACTGAATTCTAAACTTATGGAAACCATTAGAAATAAATGCCATTTGATGTTTTAACTCAGTGAGCTTTGGGGGGATGGTTTCTAACACAGAAGTAGAAAATGATAAAGATTTTGGCAACTGAAAATGATATGCTCCTTTCATAAAAATAAAGTATGACCATGTTTTAGAGATATATTTGCAATAGAGATTTGTTTGGGTTGATTTTTTTTGGTGGGTCACACCTGGCAGCGTTCAGGGGTTACTCCTGGCTCTATGCTCAGAAATCGTTCCTGGCAGGCTCAGGGGATCATATGGGATGCCGGATTCGAACCAACATCCTTCTGTATGCGAGGCAAATGCCTTACCTCCATGCTATCTCTTTGGCCCCACAATAGAGGTTTTAAAAATAAAATAAAATAAAGTAGCACTGTTGTTTAGAGTCATATTTGATTCAGGTCATGTAAAAGCAACACCGGAAAATGGAACTTATTAGCTACCCACTATACAGGCCAAATGGCGAAAATTCTCTGAAGATGAAAATGTTCTGATGTCTCCCTATATATAAAAATATAACTAATTTAATCCATTGTTTTTGAAGTGCAAAAAAAATCACAACAAATTTATATATAATAGTTAAAAGTACAAATTATCTAGAAGAAAACAGGATGCAATATTGAGATAGACAAATATTTCTTAGAAAATATGAAGCACTAACCATGAAAGTGAAATGTAAGCACTAAGAAAATGTAAAGACAATCTATATGAGGAGAAAATATCAACACACATAACTCAATTTATTTTCAGAATGATTGTATAAATCACCTTGTTATTTGTATTCATATATTTTATGTTACATATAAAAGCTTGAAAGTAAGCAAAAAGTTGAAATAGATATAAAAGTATATATATACATAATTATCAATGAGCACATGAAAAATAATAATATTATTATCTGATAACATTTATTATCATGTAAATACAAATTATAACCTTAGGGAAACACAGACACTATAGTTGAAAATAAAGATATAGATGAAAATAAAGACCTGATGATTGACAGCTCTGTCTCCTAAAGCTCTTCACTCTGAATGCATATCACTCATATTTTCCTTGTTATGAACTGTCTGTGTCTTCCCTTTTCTGTATTATTCACATTTTGAAACTATGGACTTCAATATGAAATATCTGGATATAGGGCTAGTAAGAGATAATTAAGATTAGAAGGTGTCATGAAATTGAGGGACATTATTATGATGTTATAAGCACCCTAATTAAAGGCACCTAATTAAAGACCTCTTCATCCTCTGTAGTAGTGAGAATGTTGGTCTTTATGTATATTTTATGTTCTTCAACAAAGTATTTATCATGTATGTTAAGTATCACTTATACAAAACCTATAAGACTTATTGCGAGGTTAAATTTGAACATTAGCTATGTGTTGGCTTAAACTTTTGAGTAAGAATATAAATATATATGTGTAGAAGTATACCTAAGACATATTTCGCGCTTTAAATATTCTTTTTTGCCGGGTGGTGGCGCTGGAGGTAAGGTGCCTGCGCTAACCTAGGATGGACCGCGGTTCGATCCCCCGGTTCCCCATATGGTCCCCCGTGCCTGCCAGGAGCGACTTCTGAGCGAATAGTCAGGAGTAACCCCTGAGCGTCACTGGGTGTGGCCCAAAAACAAAAAACAAAAATAAATATTCTTTTTTGTTTGTTTGGTTGGTTGGTTGGTTTTTTGGGTCACAACCGGCAGTGCTCAGGGGTTCCTCCTGGCTCCATGCTCAGAAATTGCTCCTGGCAGGCACAGGGGACCATATGGGGCACCGGGATTCGAACCGATGACCTTTTGCATGAAAGGCAAACACCTTACCTCAATGCTATCTCCCGGGCCCCTCTTTAAATATTCTTATAATCTCAATGAAGGATTATCAGGTATATTCGTTTCTAAATTCAAACATGATTGGCAAACTATAGTCAATGGGTCAAATGTGCCCCATAATCTAGTTTTGTAATACAAGTGCTTATTAGTACATAATCATAGCTCTTTATGTAGATATTGTTTCTGACTGCCATGATACCACTGTGGCAAGTTTCACTAGTTACAACTGAGACTAGATGCTTCCTGAATAAAAAAAATGGCTCTCTGTAAAAAATAATGATCTAAGTGTCTAAAATAACAGAAATTGATTTAGAATTATAGAGATCAGTAGTATGAAATATCTTTCTAGAAGGCTATACCTTCATAGATTAGAAAAAATCTATTATTTGCTTTATATGCTTCTGGTACCTTGGAAATTCCTCGGTACCTGATTTAATAATTCTAACTACAATATAATTGCCATATAAGAACACATGTCATTGAAATTAGGCTCTGACTCCCTCATTTCAAGATCCTGTTAGCAGATATTATGCTGAAACCCTATTCCGATGAAGTTGTAAAGATATTAATCAATAAATCTAAGGATCCAGAGTGCCTGCATCGTCACAGGAAGTGATGCTGGGCTCTCTAGAGGTTATCTAAAGGCCTCATTGGTCTTGAACTTTGAGAAATACATAAAGATACACAAATTTTCTTTTTTATTGTTCTTTATCAATAAGCTACTTTTGGTTTGAGGTAACTGATTGCTTTGCTTGCGATCAAAAATGCATAATTACATCTTCAAGGATTCTTTTTTTAAAAAAAATAGGCATAAAAGAGTAGATGCTGGAGATACAGCACTTGTCTTACATGGGGATGAATCTGGTTTGAATCCCTGACACAGGCTGGTAGACAGAGCACCATCAGGTGTGATACCTAAGCACAGAAATAGTAATAAGACCAAAACACTACCAGAGCAGACTCAAAACAACATAAACAAAACAAAAAATAAAAATAAGCATATGAGCCTGTGCGTTATGAATATAGATGTTAGGAAGAATGGCTTGTATTCTGTTACCCAATACTACATATGGTTCCCTGAGCATCACCAGAATTCAGTCACCCTAAGAATAAACCAGAAGTTTGTGCTGGTCACTGCTAATTATAAACCCCAATCGAAAATGAATCAAACAAATGAAATAAACAAATAAATGCAAGGTGACATCCATTTGTTTTCAGATTCAAGACAAGAACATATCATTTTAGAGTCCCCCATTCAGCTTAATAGAATCTCAAAACTCAAATTGCTAATTATTTGATTTCCAATCTGCCTTGCAGTTTTATTCAAAGAAGATCATTTTACTTGGAGAGAGATCTAGGATCTCTTATTGTAGAAGGCTACTTTTGTGCTCAATCCTAATTTGAAT
>PVKC010031971.1:0-14340 GCA_004027635.1 Crocidura indochinensis | reverse complement strand
TCTTCCTTGTCACCCATTGTCACCAGGCCCCAAGAGCAGCCCTGGACCTGACCTGGGGCTTTCCGAACTTCTGCTTTCAGAATGAAGAGGGGGGATGAGACAGGGTGGAGCCAGGTGAGATTGGCAAAAAATAGTCCAACAGGAAGCAGGTATTTGAGCAAACTTACAAAAACTCATGTCCCTTTCTCTTTGAGCCTTTCAACTGGTGTTCAGGAGCTTTGGAGTATCTTGGTTCTTGGAAGACAGGATAAGTAGTTTAAGGCAAGGACCTAAGGTTGAGATGTTGCTGAGATTCTGTACTGCCAAGAATACTTAGGTCTTCCAGGGACCAAGTAATGCTAGGAATAGAACCCAGGTTGGCCACATATTAGGCAGGTGATTTCCTGGTCATAACACATATTCTTCCTTGGCCCTGAGAGGGTGAGTCTTAGCCAAACTGGTATGCTTAGTACAAAGTTGAAACTAAAGATGTGTTTGTTGGATTGAAATAGAATTTTATTTACATTCCTGTCGTGGAATGAATGACTAAATGAAGATAATGTTGGGAGCCAGTTCTTTTTACCAACTGGTTAGGCCTGTTTATTGTCTGGGACCTGCATGTCAGATTAAATCAACTTAATTTCTGACTTGCAAGTTAATTAATAGCCCAATTTCTGTTAGCTAAAGGTTGGTGTATGGTTGTTTGAACATATGACATATGACATACTTTGGTCTCATTTTTATATGTGGAGTTGGTTGTAGTATTGTTTGTAAATGCAGAGATTACTATTATTTTTTAAGATCTGTTGTCTTTTTTTTGTTGTTTGTTTTTTTGGGCCACACCCGTTTGACACTCAGGGGTTACTCCTGGCTAGGCGTTCAGAAATCGCTCCTGGCTTGGGGGGACCATATGGGACACCTGGGGATCGAACCGCAGTCCTTCCTACGCTATCGCTTGCAACCTTACCGCTAGCGCCACCTTCCCGGCCCCAAGATCTGTTGTCTTAAGGTTGTGGGAATAATACATCAAAATTTCTTTTATTCAAGGCAAGACCCATCTTATATTTTGGTGTTTTTGAATCAGTCCTCTTGACTAGGTCCTAATACTGGGATGCTTGTAATTCTCTTGACTGTTATTATCTTCTCATTTGCATTTACTCCCTACTACTACCATTTGATCTAGCTACAACACCCTTTCCTGAAAGTTCTAGAGAATGCAAGTACAGAAGCTAGAATGGTTAAGACATTTTCCTTGACCACCATCAGACATGATCTCTGAGCATAGAGGTAGGAATGATCCCTGAGCACCACTAGATATTCTCCCACCCCAATCCCTCCAAAAAAGAATGTGAACACAGATGGATAGATGGTTCAACAGACTGGTAAAAATGAGCCCAAGTTCAGTTTCTTGTACCCCAGTATCCCCCTTTTTTTCTGTCCCTGAATGAGTATTGCTTGGTGGGGGTCCCTGAGCATTGCTGAGTATGGTGCCACCAAAATCAAATAAAAACAACAATAAAAGAATATGAATATTTTGTTTTCATTTTATTTATTTCTTGTTGCTTTCCTGCTATACATGGGTTACTCCTGGCTCTACTCCGAGGATTTTCTCCTGGCAGTCCTTGGGGGACCATAAGGGGTACGGGGGTAGGGAGGGTAGATTGAACCTGAGTCAACTGGATGCAAGGCAAGGCAGGTACTGTTGCTCCTGCTCCAAGAATATAGACTCACTAATCCTCAGATACTTTTTTTTTTTTTTGGATTTTGGGTCACACCCGGCAGTGCTCAGGGGTTACTCCTGGCTCCATGCTCAGAAATTGCTCCTGGAAGGCTCGGGGGACCATATGGGGCACCGGGATTCGAACCGATGACCTTTTGCATGAAAGGCAAATGCCTTACCTCCATGCTATCTCCTGGGCCCCTAATCCTCAGATACTTGAATCTACTAACTCTTGATCCAAGTGGGTGATTCCCTGCATTTACCTCCTTGACAAAGATTAGTAAGAAGGTGACAGTTGAGCAAATTTATGGCTTCCAGCTATATTTACAAATATGACTTAACACTGACACAAGTAAATCTTATAAACATTTATGTTTTATTGTACAAAGAAAAGAAAATCAAGGTACTTGTAGACAAGGAGCTAAATGTTCAAATGAATTTGTGTGTGTGTTTTTCTGGTGTCTCAGATCACTTTGCTGGACTTGGGCACAGCAGTCCTGGTAGGTGCCGTGCAGTTTCAGCAATCTAAACTTGGTTTCTTGCATGCCAGGCATGAACTCCCTAACCCTTAAATTATGCTCCTAAAGAAAATTATTCATGCTGAGATGCTATCTGAGAAGTCCAGTCTTGAAATATGGTAGCATCTTATAACTAGAATTCAGCATGTGTATGGATTAATAGTTTTGGTTTGTATCATTGGCAGAAACCTTCTATTTTAAGGGAATCAGCCCCTTCCATAAACAAGATCAAGAGAAAACTCACTGCTTCCTTATGCATATTAATTTTTTTTTTTGGCCAGGATAGCACAAAGGGAGAGAGGTCAGTGGGAAAAGTACTTCAAGTAGTTTAAGAATTTACTGGCTTAAAAGACTGTGGCCTTTTTGGGCTTCCAAATATGATCCATTTATCATGGGTGAACTCATCCACCCACTTGTAATGTGCTTTTTCATTACCCCCCAAAAAATAGCACTTGATGAATCATTTCCTAACTTCCTGATGAGAGTGGAGTTCGATGTCTAACTTTGTCAGGCTATTGGCTGTTAATCTTTTATGCTTTCTTCATATTGGTCTTATTTGTCATATGACTTGGGAAGTTCATGCCAGTAACAAAGCAGTTTAAATTGTGGAATGAAGATTTCTGGAGTGATAGGGCTGGGGATGAATGGAACAGTTTATTGTTGTGAAGATTTGGCATTGAGATTTATTTTACTAAAACAACAATCCACAGAACTCAAGTTGAAGGCTAATGAAAAGCATTTGAGAAACCCGGGTGCATGTGACGTTTTGGTACAGGTCAATCTAAGTTTTTATTTCAAACAGTTAATTTTAAAACATTGAGTCTCCCCCCACTTCCCATCCCAACCCTGCCAACTTCCCACACATACTTCTGGTCTCATTCATTCATTATTCAGTTGCTATAATTAGGAACAGAGTCAGCAAAGGTAGGCAGAGGCCTAGAGGAAGTTGCTAAATTTTATGTCATTTTTGTGAAATATCTTGAAGTGGTTTGGGTGTCACTGGTTTGAGACTTCTTTGTTCCAGAGCCTTTTTTTCTCCACCCTCATGCTGTGTTTTGATCTTTGTTATTGTATTTTATTTACTTCAGGAATAGAAGTTATTTTTGGCTCATTGAAAAATTCTGGTTTTTATTTCCGTGAGACAGAAATTGGGGTTTAATGGAAGATTAAGTGTCCTCCGCATGCTTCCAGCTTTTAGTTTCCCTTACCCTTCCCTTCCCTCCCTCTTGTTTCTTCTCCCCTTCTGTCTCTTTGCACTGTTGGGACCAAACCCAAAACATCATACATGCAAGGCAGGTGCTATGTTGCTAAATCCCCTTCTTGTCTCCAGCAGTCACTATGTGAGTGAAGATTGTGTGGTTTTATCCTTTTGTGTGTGTGTGTGTGTGTCTGTGAGTGTGTGTGTGTATGTGTGTGGTTTCATCCTTAACCTCTTTTCTCTTTCTTTCTTGCCTTCACCATCTCTGAGGGATCGATTCATACCTGCACTGTCTTAGTTCTTGTGACATTTGTTTTCCTCTGGGTCTTTGTGAGTGTCTGTCTTTGTGCTTCTAGGAACTGCCTTGTTTGTGGGCGCACACAGGCTTGAGGGGGAGTTTTCCTTTGTTGGCACCCTCTCACCATCTCTCGCCTCCTCCACTGACATTACTTGGAGCGGGAAGTCCCCAGGGCCACATGTTGGGAGATCAGTGGCAGGACGAACACTGAGCTGGGGTGCAGAGGTGACAGATCTTACTATACTTTTGGTTCTCCCATGGATGAAAAAAGCAGACTCTGATCTAAGGCAAGAGGAACAGGAATGATTCTAGGGATCCACTGGGCATCAGGTATAGCCAAATGTCTCAGCTGCCCCCTGGCTTGAGTAGCAGCATGAGCCCAAAGTCGTTGTCCTTAGCGTACTGCAGTTGATGCTATTGTGATGAATTCAACTGCAAGATTCTGATTCCATGACTTTCCGCAATATGAGGGAAACTTTGGGTTTTATTTCATTTGGTGGGAGGTGTTGGGGGTCACTTCTGATGATTCTTGGCAGCTGGGCTATCATTTCAATGTCAGGGTGAAATTTCATTTCAATGTCAGTTGTGGTGCTGCTTGGGTCTAGCAGTAATGGGGTGTCCCCAAAGTCACTCTGGTAGCCTCTAGAGCCACATCCATCAGTGCTTGGGGGGTCCTTAATGGGGACCTCCAGGAATATAGCTGTGATGAAAACATGTGGGACCAGGGACAAACCTGGGTGTTGACAAATAAAAAGCACGTGTCCCTGATTGTTGAGATCTTCCTGTCCTGAAAACGCGAAGGAAACGTTTTAGGGTAATAATAGGGTAATATTCAGGGTATTTCAGTGAGGGAGAAGGGGATTATCTAAACCACAAAGGCAATAATATTAAAAGTTTAAGATCCAAACTATAACTGAACTTAAAAATCTACCTTTTAAGGAGTCAGTTTGGGGGGAGGTGGGTGAAAGGTGAGACTGGGGACATGAGTGGAGGGAAAGTTGACATTGGTTCTGGGATTGGTGTTGGAACATTGTACGCCTAGAAAGTCAGCACAAATAACTAAATCATGGGCCTTTATATTTTAAAATTCTATGTATTTAGTTTTGGTGAGGCAAGATAATTTTTATTGAAACTTATTTTGAAAGATGGGAGTGGAAGAAAGAAGTGGGTGTTCAAGAGAGAATGAGGCATCTTTTGAGTGGAAATATACAAGTAAAGAAAGATTGAGGCATGCAAACAACTATGTGGTCAAGGGAGAACTCAGGCTTGAAGACATTTTTTAAAAAATCCAAAATAGTTTTTTAAAGTAAGAACATTAAAGGGAGGCTTGAGCGATAGCATAGAGGAAAGGGCACTTGCTTTGCATGTGGCTGACCTGAGTTTGATCTCGGGTATCCCAGAAGATCCCCAGCGCTCACCAATAGTGATTCCTAATTGCAGAGCCAGGAGTAATCCCTGAGTACTCTGGGTGTCCCCCCAAAATCTTTTTTGCTGGATCAGAAAGAAAAAGCAGTGCTCATGAGACCAAGGCTATCTCCTGACCACTGATTGTGCTTGGTCCCTGTGTGGTGTGTCTGGTCCCCTGTGATGCTGGTGTGTCTTCAGGGCCACTTCATGGTGCGAATAGATACTCAAAAGCTCTACTCAGCGATGCCTAAGGATCCTTGGGGTGTGGGGGATTGAAATTGGGACCCCAGGAAAGAATGACCTTTCCTCTAATCTCCCTGGCCTCAAAAACACTGGCAGGCAAATCTCACTAACCAAAACTCCCACCACTTTCTACTTTTCCCTGGGCACCCAACTAAAGTGATTGTCTCAATATGTTGATGTTGCTCTTTCTCCAAGAGAAGCTTGGGAAATTCTGTACACAGTGGCTGAAGTAAATTGATTTTCACTTTTCTGGCACCGTTTTTCTTTCTTTTCTTTTCTTTTCTTTTTCTTTTTTTTTTTTTTGGTTTTTGGGTTACACCCGGCAGTGCTCAGGGGTTACTCCTGGCTCCATGCTCAGAAATTGCTCCTGGCAAGCACGGGGGACCATATGGGGCACCGGGATTCGAACCGATGACCTTTTGCATGAAAGGCAAACGCCTTACCTCCATGCTATCTCCCGGGCCCCTCTGGCACCTTTTTTCTTATTTCACCTTCTCTTTGAATCAAAGTCAGAAGAGCATAATGATTTCTGGTTTTCCCTCATGTAAATAGGAACTATTTCTTTTCCTTTTTTTTCTTCTTCTTTTTTTTTTTAATCTTGGAGCAATACTCAACAGTGTTCGGGGCTTACTCCTGACTCTGTGCCTCTGGATTGATTATTCCTTGCAGTGTTTATGGGATGTGTGTGGTGTTGAGATTGAAGTCAGGTCAGCTGCATGCCAGGCAAGCGCCTTACCCCTTATGTTATTGCTCTGTCTCCTAGTTCTTATCTAGAAGGGCTGTTGAGTTGGTTTTCTTTCCATCTGCATTCTAAACAATGCCCATCCACCTCCAAACAATACATGTCTACCTTCCTGTACATTTTGTAACAAAAAAGGAAGAAAATCCACAAAAATATAAAATCAGTGTCTGAGAGCCAGTTTATTCCAGTTGTGGAAGGAGGGAGGGAGCAAAAGATTTATAAGTGTTTTCTTTTTAAATGTCTGGACTCGGGGTTAAACTTTACTAGAAAATTGATATCTCACCTTTATTTGCTCATCTCCGCCTCATTGACTTAACCTTCACCTCAGTTTTACAGTTTCTTTCACCAGGTTGCAAAGCTTGAGTTACTGTACATTTTTTTTTAAATCTTTCTACTGAAGGTTGTTTCCAGTGTTTTTATATTATTATTTGATCGTCAGTTTTATCTTCATTTAAAAGAAGGAAAAAAATTGAAGTTGTAAGTGAGAAAAAAATCATTTCATCACATTTAAGAGTTGGACTCTATTTCATCAGAATAAGGAATGATGAGTCCCAACCAGGGACTGTTGAAACTGCAGAGAGAATTTGAGGGGCAGGGCTGTGGGTTGTAAAATGATTCAGAAATTGAGCACTTAGGACTTTTAGGACTTTTGACGAGAGCTGGAAAGCATGCTCTTACTTGGCCACTCTCAAATGTTTATTACAGTAAAAATGTGTGTCTACAGATTATTTTACCACATATTCCCGCATTTTTCTGTAAAACTAAGAAGAAAGGAGCAAAGAAAGACTGAGGGGCCAGAGGCCAGTGGTCTTGGATGCATTGATGGGAAAATAAATAAGGACAAAACTAAATATCTAAGCCAAAGTCAATGATAATAGAATCAAGGAATCTAAACTTTAGCAATATGAACTTAAATGGCATGCCAGGGGGCAAAGGATGGTGGTAGAAGAGGCACTTTGGGATCATGGGTAGAGGAAGGTTGACTCTGGTGGTAGGAAGGGCCCTGACTCGTATATCTAAAATTCAACTATGAAGGATGTTGTAGATTTGTTTCAATAAAATAAAATTTAAAAAATATGTGTGTCTAGTTTTGATCCTCTGTTTTAAAAACTTTCAGAAGAATTGGAGAAGTTGGGAAAGAGCCAGAGAGAGGGTTGTAAGAGCAGGTGATGGGAAGGAAACAAAAACTGAGTAAAAGTTATAAAGGTCAAAGATAGAAAAATCTCTTGGCCATGGGGTGGCCAACCTTGGGACCTTAAGTGCTAGTGAGGGCTCTGAGGAGGGGAATTTGATGGCCTGGGAGTGCTCCACTGAGTGACTTCGAGCTCATGGACTCAGCGTCCTTCCCAAAGTGAATTGCACATATTTTAGATGCTCCTTTGTGATTGGGAGATTGTACAGGAGTCAGGAGCACAGATCAAGCATACAAGGAGTCCTCTAGTATGATAATCAGCATCTCATGCCATCTCCGCCCCCAGCACTATGGCAGCTGCGGATCACTGGCTGCAGTTGGGGCTGTCTCTAGAGATTCCCTCAGCACTTCTGGGGTAACATGGGGGCTCTTGATCCCACAGTTCCCGAGCAATACCACTACCACATCCTCAGGTCTTGACATTGAACCACTAGCCTTGATAGCCAAATGATCACCCTGAACACCTTATTTTTCCATATCCCCAAAACAAAATTAGCCTTCCATCTATGATTAAGCATTTTCTGTTGACAGGTAAGTAATTGTATTTTGCAATTTTAGATTTACAGGAAAGTTGTAATATTATAGAGAATGTTGACATGGGCCTTATTTAGCTTTTCCCATTATTAACATCTTTCATGTCCAGGACACCTTTTTCAAGACAAAGACATCTGCATGGGAAATTCATATGTAAGTTATGAAACACAATCTAGACTTCTTGAACTTCACTGTTATTTTCTCTCCATCAATATCTTTTCGATTCCAGGGCCTTGTCTCTTATGTTTCACCCACTTCAAGAATTTTAGTGTATTCATGTTTTGTAAACAATGTCCAATTTGGGGACCTTTTTTTGTTTATTGTCCTATGGGCTTACTCCAGACTATGTGCCCAAGGATACTTTTAGTAGTGATCGTACATAGGGGGACCCTATGTAATGCTGAGGTTCAAACTGGGTCAGTAACCTGTAAGATATTATCTGCTGTAATATCTCTTCAGTTCTTTTTTTTTATTTTCTTTCCAATTTGTAGGTGAAACTCACTATGCTCAGGGGCCACTCCTACTGACATAGTGCTCAGAGGTCACTCCTGGCCTTGCTTGGTAGACCAATACATGCTGGAATTAAAGCTGGACCTCTCTCATGAAAAGCACGTACATTAGCCCTTTGAGATCTCTCCCAGCCCTCAGACTAATTAGTTTTGAGAACACTTCCAAGGGCCAAAACTGGTGTCATGTGAGCAATAAAAATAAAGCAGTCTTAGATCATAGAAGCAAAGATCAAAGAAGGATAAGGGAGAGATCTGTGATCATGGATTATAAAAGTAGTGGTGGCTTTCATTTCCTCATTGTCAACTGTCCCATCACATTTGTGCTGGCACAGAGCATGAGAAATTCCCATTTCCTATTGGGCAGGAGTTTGCTTTCTGACACCTGGTCTGTGCCAAACACCTGTCTTCCTCTGTGCATTCTCTCTGGGTTTCAGCATCTCTTCATGCTGCCTGCATGAAAGGGGCAGAGGGTGTGTGGGAAGGGTTGGGAGAACAGGTTGAGATTTCAGTTAGTATTTAGTGAAGTGCAAGCCAAGACTTGACTTTGAGGGATGTGGTTGTGAAGAAAGCGGGGTTCTTTAAGGGATAGCTGGATGGACATTGGACAGGACCTCCGGCAGTGGGAAGAGGGCAGGTCAGCCGAAATGCTCGGTAAGCCCATGTTCCCAGGGTCATTGCTCCTCACAAAGGAACTGTTGTCTCAGCAGTTTAAACATTACTTCTTATCAGCTACAAAGCTGGGGTTGTTCCTTTGGATTATACTTGTAGTTGGCCAGATGACTTTGCATATTAAAAACTAAACCAAATATGGAACAACTGTCTTCCAAAACAGACACTCAAGGCATCTGTTTAACTTATCAATCTGCTGGATGTATCTTATATCTTTTTTCTCAGGAAAAGGAACATAGAGTTTAAGTGCTCAGAGAAAGGCATATCTGTTGTCTCCTGTAGTGACATTTCTGCTGTCAACTTCTGGTCATCCTAATGGCCTACGAATATTTTTTCACAGTGGGATCTTGTCTTCTGTGCTTGGTGCTCACATGGTCTTGTCTAGGCCTCATATGTTGTTCTATGTTCTATCTAGCCCCCAAAAGACCCCCCAATAGAACCCAGCAGGGTAAGTGACTTATGTGAGATCTGTCCAGGTCAGTGATTGAATCAGGATTTGGACCCAGAAAATAGGGGTTCCAACCTTAAACCTTAAACTCTTTCTTACTCTTGCATTTTAACTCAGTCTTAAAACAGAGCTGTGATTCTTGTCTTTTTGACTGATCATGTACCCCTCCTTTTTAAATTTTAGTTTTATTGAAACTATTGTGATTTACAAAGTTCTTCATAGTTAGTTGGGTTTCAGACATACAATAAATAGGGACAATCCCATCACCAGTGTCCATCTCCCTTCATCAGTGTTCCCCAGTGCATCCCATTCCATCCCCTCTCCTCCCAACCTGCCAGTATAACAGGCCCATTTGAAGTTTAGATTGTTAAAGTTTGGGTCTCTTGATTCCATAGTTGTTGCCTTTGACTTGGGTATTTAGTTCTGTCTTAACACCGCCAATGCACCTGAGACCTCTTGGCCCCTGGTCCCCATCGCTTCATATTAGTGTTTCTTCTCTTCCACTTAGTTTCTTTCCTTCTCGCCAATGGTGTTCAATACAACTATCATTAGACCATTGTGTTTCTTTATTCAGTCATTTAAATACCACTTACAAGGGACATCATTCTATATTTATCCTTCTTGCGACTTATTTCATTTAGTATAATATCTTTCAGTTCCATCCATGTTGCTGCAAATTGTATGATTGCATCATTCCTTACAGCTATGTAGTATTCAATTGTATATATGTATCACATCTTGATGATCATGTTTCTTTCTAAGCTCCTTTCCTCCCTGTGTTCCTAACATCTGCCCCCACCCCTCATCCATACCATGCCTCACCCCTCATTCATATCATTGCCTCACCAACAGTGTCCCCTCTGTGTGTGAATTTTGAACTGTGACCTCCTAGGATCATATCCTGGAGGTTATGGAGATCTTGTGGCTACCAAATTGAGAAACTGAGTCAGCTAATATTTGGGTAAATCTGGGAACAAACACCCAAACTAAGCAATTCTGTGGCTGCCCTGATGATGTGTCCATTGTGGTGAAATGGCTCTTGTGATGTGATTGTGAGACAGGATCGGGCCCCAGCTGTCAAATCTGTCAAAACTTCCTCCAAGTCCTGGTGATTATCTGTTATTTGGGGGGACTTTTGGAGAAGTACTCTGCAGGCCCCACTAGCAATTCCTGGCCAGCTAGACCTTGGGTTCAGCTTGAGGGCCTGAGAATGTGATACTGGGGTACCTGCTCCCCACTCATTATGCTTGGGGGAATCATATAGTGCTGGAATTGAGTCCTGATAGGTGTATGCTAGGTATGCACCCTAGCCACTATACTACCTACAACCTCTGGTAGCCTATTCATCAGATAAACATGGGTCAGCTGAATGGAGGTGAGGGCTAGTGAGAATCAAAGTGTGCAGGATTGGATCTTTGTGCACAAGAGGGAACCCCATTGAAGCAAGAAGGTGTTTCAGTTCAAAGCCAAGCCAAGCCTGGGCCCAGAGTTTAGCTCAGTGGCTTAGAGAACAATTGAGAGCCAGTCTAGCAGGCTGGTTTGATTCCCAGTGCCTCTATATGTGCTGAGCGTGATCCTGACAACTCTACTCTCTGGGATTCCTGGCGCCACTGAAGTGTATGTGAGCAGCTAAATTAAAGGATTTGGTGCTCTGGGAGCATTGCAGCTGGGAAACCAGAAAAAATGCACAAGCTCTGTGGCCAAGAGCCAACACACTGTCCCATGTGAGACTCAACAGTGTCCCCTGCGTGTGTGCATGCTGCGCACACACACACACACACACACACACACACACACACACACACACACACACACACGAGTGTTGGAGTGTAGGAATTCAAGATTGTGCTTGCCCGGGTGGGATCCTAGTCAAGTGTTTAAACAAAACAACCAAGTGCAAGTACCAGTCTGGCCATAGCAATAACAACATCCATGTGGGAAGGTGGCAGGTAGATAAGTCTTAGATTCCATCTGATGGCAGATTCTGAACACTTGAAGCACCTAATTACACTGTGGGGTCAGCAGGGCTGGACATGTGAAAGAAGCGGCTCCAGTCACTCCTGGAGAGTTGTAAGGACCAAATGTGTGTGTGTTTGTGTATGTGTGTTTGTACGGTGTGGAGAGATAGCACAACAGGTAGGGCGCTTGCCTTAAAAACTCAGGTCAACCTGAACTTGATCCCCAGCATCCCTTATGGTCTAATGAGCTACCATAAAAGATTTCTGAGTGCAGAGCCAGGGGTAATCCCAGAGCATCACTGGCTGTGGCCCCAAACTCCCACAAAAATGTGCTGTCAACCGAGGTTGACCATGTGTGGATTGACCTGTGCTATCTCTCTCTTTTTTCTTTTAACAACTACCCAGATTATTATGATTTTTTCAAACATTTAAACACAAAACATTTTTAAGTGTTCACATCTGTATATATTTAAAAAAGACACAGTATCTGACATTTAAACACCCTAAGAGGGAAGACCTTCAAGATTCAAAGGAACAAAATCATGGTGCCAAGAACTGGGTGGTGTGTGGTTCTTTGTGACTCTCCCCGCTATCATCACCCAACTACCAAGTCTTAAGAGTGAAGACAGATGCAGCTAGGGAATGGTGTGCCTAGGTCTACTTGTAAGTGGAAGTGGAAACCAGAAATGAGATTGACTGAGGAGGAGAAACTATGACCTCTGCTTGGAGCAGGACTCACAGGAAGTGCTGGTACAGGGGAGCTTTGAGGAGGTTGGGCAACCACTGGCCTGAAAAAGATGAACTGAAAGGGAAGGAACTTTGAGGAAAGACAGTGGGGAAGGCGGTGACTTCTCTATGGTGCCTTTCCTGTGGTGGCAGAAGCCCACAGGAAAGTGACTAAGGCCTGTCATACCACAGAAGGTAGGTATCTAAGACTTGTCAAACAAAGGATCAGAGGGGCTGACAGCCAGTTGCCAGGCCCTCTGTGGTGGAGAAAAAGTCAGGCACCATTGGAGTGATTTTTATAGAAAAGAGAGGAGGATAAACAGTAGAGGGCAGGGGCCTTGAGGTGGGAGAAAGGAACTTTGTCTAGACCCTGGTGCCTCAGCTCTGGGTCCAGACACTAAATATGGGGGTTGCGAAAATCTAAAAAACCCCTTTTTGAAATACATTTCTTCATGATTTACCATCAGCACATGTTACATTCATAGAACTTTTTTTTATTCCTCTCTACCTGGGATTGCATAAGAATTTCTCAGGAAGAAGACCAGCTCTAGAGAAGTGTTTCTCAAACTGTTTCCACCCATGACTCCTTTCCTTCCTGAGCTCCCCTTCTTTCAGCCAGTTGTCCCCCAAGTTTAGTGCTGTGACTCCCTATTTTTGTAATTTCCACCTTTGCCTGGGGCTCCCCAAGGGGGAGATGCATGAGTTGAGATACTCTGATTTTATGTTTTTGAGCCATACCCAATGGTACTCAAGACTTACTCCTTACTCTGTGCTCAGGGATCAATTCTGGTGGAGTGGAGGGGCCATATGTAGATGCCAAGGATTGATACTGGGCCTCTTGCATGCAAAGCATACACTCAGTCCATTGAACTCTCTCCCTGGACAAGTTTACATGAGCTATTTGTTTTGTTTTTCAGCCACACTTAGTGGCGCTCAAGATTTTCTCCTAATTCTGTGTTTAGGCATTTGGGACTATATACAGTGCTGGGGATGAAACTCTTGTTGGCCAAGTGTAAGGCAAATGCCTTATCTACTAGCTCTAGAACTGTGCTGAGAAACTCTGGACTAGACACCCGAGAGAGGGAGGAAAGGGAGAGAGAGATGGAGAGGTTTAAAGGGGGAAAGAGGAAGAGAGGAAGATAGAGAAAAGAAGAGAGAGATTCTTGTCTGGTATTGATGGTGATGGTGAGTCCATAATTCCTACAATTGGTAGAGACTACCATTATATGCCACTGTTGAGAAGCAGCTGGTAGATGGGGGGGCAGGATGGATTAAATAGAGAGAGGTCAGGACCAAGTGCAGGACCAGTGGAAGGCCTGGGTGAAGCTCCTTTGCCTGGTAAACAGAATTGAAGCATGAGAAGGCTCCTCCAGTGAGCCTGGGCTTGGTTTTTAATTCATTTGATGTAGGTGAATATGTGGAAATAAACTCACATTTATTCTGGTTGTGGAGGTGGAGGTTCCCCGAACATGAAGTTACTGGAACTTCCTCCAATCCCTGGCTCAAAGCCACAGGTTCACCTGGGTCCCTCCGCATCCTTTTGAGTCCAAGTTGCCTAAGAAATAAATCAAGTCTAAGACTCTTCCAAGGAATCAGGCTGTCCTTTGGGATCTTCTTGCAGAAGAACATTGATTTTTGTTTGTTTCTTTTGGAGCCTTACCCAGTGGGACTTGGAGGTCAGGCCTGGCTCAAAGTTCAGGGAAACATGGGGTACTGGGGATCAAACCAAGATAAGCATGTACAAAGCAAGTGCCTTTAAGCACTGTACTCTCTCGCTCATCCCTGCAACCTAGATGTCAGAACATAATATTCTTAGTATCCAGTAAAGGTTGAACATATATTCCTTTAGGGACTTGTTCGAAATTTTGGCACACTGGGGAGCTTTGCGTCTCCCGGGGTGATAAAGCAACTTGCTATTTCCAAGGCTGAGCCAGGCCCGAGATGTGTGTATTTGGGTTTTGTTGTTTACATCTTTATTAGTCTCTAGTTCATGGTCCCTCCAAGACACAAGTCATCTCTGAGCGACTGACTTCAAACTTGTCTCAGTGCTCTAGGATTCACTGAAGCTGCTTCTCCAACCCCAGAGTGGCTCCGATTGGCTTTCCTCAGTGACTTAGTAATGTCCACCCAACTTGGGGCTCCAAGCCATAGTCTTGGGAGTGAGTCTCTTTTAGCCAACCTGGCCAGTTGAGTGACTCT